>JAEUWS010000032.1:0-42892 GCA_018524945.1 Podaxis sp. C-F-92630
CGAGATATCCGCAGCAGCACGCGTAATCTTCCTCGTCACAAAAGTCCTCCCTCGTCTCGGACTCTCATGGTTAAACAAGATCCCATTACACGTATACATTCCGTATGATTCCCGATAGTTCACGGTGATCCAAAACGCATACAACTTTGCGCATCCATACGGCGAACGAGGGTAAAAAGGTGTCGTTTCGCTCTGCGGTGTTTCAACGACTTTGCCGTAAAGCTCGGAAGTGGAAGCTTGATAGAACCGCACGTGTTTTTCGAGACCGCAGGTACGAATCGCGTCGAGGAGACGTAGTGTACCCAAACCATCGACATCACCAGTGTATTCGGCCATTTCGAAGGAGACTTTGACGTGGGATTGTGCACCGAGGTTGTAGATCTCCGTAGGTTGGACTTGGGCAATGATATATACGAGGTTGGTGCTGTCGCTTAGATCGCCATAGTGTAACTTGAATTTGTTGGGCCCTGGTTGGAAGAAGCGGGTGGGAGTGGTGGATGGACGGTCAGGGTAAGGGCGTTATCGCGGACTGAGGGTCGGATAAGTATGTACGAAATGACATACGTTCATGTTGGTCCTCATATAGATGATGCAAGCGCCCGGTGTTGAAACTCGACGATCGACGAATGATACCGTGTACTTGATAACCTTTATCCAAAAGGAACTCGGTGCTGGCTGTGATCAGCAGCAAGATCAAGGATCTTTTCCCATTGGTGACTTACAGGTAGGAACCGTCCTGGCCAGTGATACCTTGCGCGATCTGGGTTAATGGCTAGTGGCTCGTGTGACAACGGACGCGACTGTACCAGAGATAAGCGCGACTTTGCGTTTGCGATACTCCTCCGGGGGTGGGAGGTCGAGTTTTGTGAAAGCAGGTATAGCTTCTGGGACGGACATGGTGGAAGGGGTGAATGGAGGGAGTGGTTGGGGTGTTGCGAGGTTCTTATGTATGTACGGACTAACTATGGTGCATGGACAGGACAAATTTACAACACCCCTTTTGATCTCATCCTTCTACTTTCATTTAGCTATCCTGCTTCTGACCATTGCTAGGCGCCACCCAAATCAGCTCATCTCCTCCCGAATGAAACCATATATGTTGTCTAATGGTCATAACTTGTGTCCTATTCGAGCCATCGGATAATATGCCGGTAATTTCCAATCATGAGGCAACCATGAGGTATCGGTGCCGGCCAGTCCACAACCAATCAAAAAACGACGGTGGCTCAATGAATTCTATTGTAACAAACGAGATGGGCATATATCCGAATCGTGAAGACGTTAGCGATGGCAGCGATGGCACATTTCTGCATTCTTGATCATACAGGGACGTTCAAACCAATCAATAATCATTGTGTGTGGTTGACTTTGCCCGTTCTTGCTGTATTGTAATTCTTGAGGAACCAATCAACCGTAATGCCGAGAGCTGGAGACACGATGAGATCATAGGCAACCGAACATGAAGAGAACCTGACCTTTGTCAAACGGAGTGAACTCAAAGCCACCCATCAATGTCAGAAGTTTTTTGTTCGATGCGGGTTTCCGGAACTGGCCATCGGCACGAGAGATGTCAAACTAAAACAGCGATAAAATTGAGTCCAGAAGGCGTCCGGGAAGACGGCGCACCGTGTAATCTCCTTGGAACCCGACCGCCTTGACGATCGCATCAGCGACTTCCTTGATGCTTACTTCTTCATCTTCGCCGACTGAAGCGAGCGATTAGCAAGGAGAACCTCATGGAATGGGAGCATAACACTCGCCAGATAGAATGACAGGCTCGACGTCATCGTATTCCCGTAGCATCCAAATAAAGAGTTTCGCAAGATCCCAAGAGAAGATGAATTGACGCAGGGGCTTTCCAGTGCCCGAAACCACGAATGGGGTCTTGTTCTCTGCCGAACACGCATGAGCGCCAAATCCAGACGATACCGTAGATAGACGTACTCTTCGCTAGGTAGCATTTATGAATCAAACCGGGAATGACATGGGAGTCCTCTAGGTCACTGTCATGACGTGAGTGAAGGACGTTTGGTAGCAAATTGTGGAGCTTACAAGTTGTCATGGGGCCCAAACACGTTTGTAGGAATAGCGGAGGTAAAGTTGCAGCCGAATTCTTCCTTGTAAGCGCTGGATTCCATTGAATCAGCGAAGCGAACACGAGAGTCATCACATAACGTACTGGTTCTGCACATCGACCATGCGTTTGGCATGTGCGTAACCAAAGTTGCTTTCGTGGGGAGGACCACTGTGGATTTTGTTCTCGTCCAGAGGATACTCTACCTTATCGGGGAAGACACAAGTTGAGAGACAAGAGATCACTTTCTGGGCCTTGTACTCGTACGAGGTGTGGAGGACGTTGTCGTTGATCAGGATATTGTCACGGAGAAAGGTCAACTGATAGATCGGGCGCCTTTAGTTGTTACTGGAATTCGGGGACAGTTCAGAGCTCGCCTTGTACTTCATGTTCTTGAACAGACCCCCAACTGTGATAGTCAGTGTCAATGTTTCCGATCCAGACCCCTGGGGTATGGCTCTGCCTACCAAGAGCAGCGAGGTGAATGACATGAGTAGGCTTGTATTTTTCAAACAGCTGACGCGTCTGTGCCGCATCTCTGTTCACATTTCCGGTCAGTTTGCTGCCACAGCGTAGTCGGCGCGTCTATTCACCTTAGGTCGCCTTCCGATGACCTCGCGAAGATCCAAGTCTCTCCCGGCCTCCTTCCGAAACGCGATCCCTCGGGTTCTGTATCGATAACATGCTTGATGGCTTGTCCGACGAGGCCGCTTCCCCCTGTGACCAGTACAACGGTATTAGACATGGTGACAGTGAAGATAGGACAAAGGTCCAGAGCGGTTGGTGAAGTAAAAGAATCAGCCCGCCCCCAAGCTGACTCCGAAAGGAAACGCACTGGATAAGATATTTGTGACTGTCCACGTGATTAGAACCCATCATTAGTGATTCTGTGATGTGATTCCCGGAGACCAGCCGGGGCCCTAGCGTTCTCATCCTGTTGCAATCTCCTAATCTCCCCTCCAATCCGCCTTGCCGCAAAGGTTTGTAACATACAGAGATCACCTGGCCCAAGAAGGTAGAATGAATTGCAAGAAGATTGCAGAAGAAGTGTACGGCCTTGCAGAGTCCGACCACCAACTCGCACCATTGGTCAAGGAAGCTTTGGAGGTCATTGACCAATGCCTTGATACCCATGGGTGGGTAAGGACGCCATGCCTACTATGAATTCACATTTCTCATCTCTTGCGTCTGCAGACAAGAAGGCACGTCGATCAGCTTCAATGGAGGGAAGGACTGTACGTGGCCCCGCGTAATCGTGTCAGCAGCAGTTGACAATTCTATCACGTTCTAGGCACTGTGCTTCTGCACCTCTACGCTGGCGCCCTCGCCCGCCGGCTTGCGCCAGGAGAGACAATGAAACCCATCCACGCTTTATATATCCCCGTCCCCTCACCGTTCCCTGATCTTGAGAAGTTCATTGACGACACCGTTAAGGTCTACAATCTTGATCTTTACTCCTGCCGACCATCATCAAATCAGGTGGAAAGCGTACCCACCCCCATCCCCATCCCCACACCTCCGATATCTTCGAGTAATGGGAAGCCTAAACCCCGGCCAGTGGGCAACGCGAAGGGTGGAGAGGGCATGCGCCAAGCATTGGAGACATATCAGAGGCTATTCCCACAGATAACAGCCATCCTGATTGGGACTCGGCGCACTGATCCCCATGGAGGTGAGCCGACTTTGGTAGCCACCCAGCTATTCCTCTGGCTGAGCCTGTGCTCTTAGAAAAACTCTCGCATCGTAATATGACCGATCCTGGGTGGCCGAAGTTCGAACGGGTTAATCCTATCATTGATTGGTCGTACGGGGATGTCTGGACATTCCTTCGCCATCTGAACGTTCCCTACTGTAGCTTGTATGATCAAGGGTGCGCATTCAAGGGATTTATACTTAGCATGATCTCTTGACATCTATTTGCAGATATACTTCGCTTGGCTCGACCTATAATACCTTTCCGAATCCTGCCCTCCTCATTCCCGAAGGCACTACCAACGGCCTCTCGTCCGACCCAACCGCGCCTCTCACTGCCTCATCTCTAATATCGCCGACTTCTGCCTTGACCCAGTTTCTATCAACCACATATACCGCCCCTTCTTGGTCGGATGACACACCTTTATCTCCAACCACAACCCTCGCCTCGTGTATGTCCAAAACACATACGGTATCAAACGGATCATTACCACACACCATGACAGCGGACATCCAGCGCTCGGTGGACATTGAGCGGGAGCTAAAACCGATCAATACTTCAACACGACGGTATTTGCCCGCTTATGAGTTGAAGGACGGAAGTCTTGAGCGGTGTGGTAGAGGCGCTCCATCGACTGCACAAACTGCACAAGTCGCGAAGTCTAGCGCGTAAATTGCGCGGGCTTTAGACAATGGCGAATGGACTATTTATTTGTATCTTGTTGAGACATTGTTCTTGGACCTTGCATGTTTGAGTTCGCATCTCGGTTTAGGAACTATGTCGTTGTTGAGTTATCTTGTAATACTAGATTTGCTAGTGATGTCTTGCAATTCATCATTAATTTGCGGAACCGTTAGAGGTTCGTGATCTGGTTTCGATGGTGGGACTTGCTCAGCGTCCCATCTACTGTATAAACTAAGACATAAGTAGGTTTACAAGGGCTTGGAGAGAGTGGGACAGGGAACGAGCTGCCACGCGCCCCAGTCGAGCCTCTGGCATGCAACTATGTTCTTTCCGCACCCAAGAATGTAGGCGTCGCGCCGAGATACAGACTTTGGCTTGTGCATGTAAACAACTGGGTTGCAGGTTCGCCGAACAATTCGACTTCGAAATTCTCCGGGGATCTGGAATGACAAGACATCAGCTGAATGAACAAAGCAGGAGTAGTGAACTTAGCTGAAAATCACATTTTCTCTCAACCACTCTGGTGATAACTCGAGGTCACTAAATACACATCTGTCACTTCCCCATAGGAGGGGGATCAGGTGAAACTCGAAGTTAGAGAGAGCCGTCAGTGTTGATGTGTCCAAAGGGTACTTCCATTGGCAGAAACGGAAGCACGTTTGAACTAGGCAGAGATATACCTAGGATTTGGTGATCTCCTGGAACCCAGGCCATGTGATGTCAATGCTGATTGAGCTGTTCGGAAATCCTTGAATAACAGCGATTAGTTCAATGTGTCATGAGTAATTCTTGTTCTAGGACCTGCATACCTATGGTACTGTGAGAATACAAACGTTCCAACAGTTCTCGACGAAAGTTGTGCAAGCGCGAATAGATACAGAACTCCTTGGACCGTTTTGGGTCTCGTAAAAAGTCCATGAATGAGGGATAGTGGAATTTGATATCCAGGTCAGGGCCGAGGTCTAGTACTAAACGCAAGAAGTCGCAAGCTTTTCGGTATTGTGGCTCGGAAAGTCCAAGGATGTTAGCAAATTCAATAGCCTTCGACGAAGGTTTGTACATCCTATGGCCCTCCGGAGAGTTGGAGCAGTCCGTGAGCAGCAGGATCTTCTGGATTACGGGGAGGATTTTTGAAGGGATGCACTGCATAATGAGGGTATAGAACGAGTTGGGGTCCGTCAGGGAACGTTCCGACTCGATCCTTTTTTCGTTGAGTGCGGCGGTCAAGAGAGCCGCGTGTAGTTCGTCTATGGGACCCGAGGAATTGAGATCGACGGTGAAAGGAACACTTGGAGCTGCATAGACGCAAAGACCTGCTGAGGCGTTGACGAGGTCGGATGGCCATGAACATGATACTAGTAGGTGGTGCGCCTTTCGTGCTTTCCTCAACTCGTACGTCAGGTGGTGTAGGAGTTCGTAGTCAAGCTCCCGAGACACGGGGAGCTCGAGGAGATGTGATACTGAACGCACGCATTTCCCGGTAAAGGATGTAACAATATGGAACTTGGGACGACCGAGGAATTTCCAACGGAAAGGTGTCGCCCGTTCCCGAACCGATTTTGCGATGATATTGCACTGTGCGTGTCTAGCACATTCGTCAAGACCATCGATAATCATTGTCCATTCCCCAACACTCGCTATGTCGGTTCTGGGGTGCTGTAAAGGTTTTAGCAGGAGCTCATAGAATTGCTCAGTGATCGACTTTGTGATGAGGGTCGGATCCTTCTGGATTCGATGATGGAGTATGTCGTTATATAATTCGGACTTGGTCGCAAGTTGGCATGAAATCGAGGGGAAGAGGTAGTGTGGGTCATCCCATTCATTTGGACGGGAGAAGAAGAAAGCGGCCCCCAGTTTGTTTTGGGAAGCCAGGATATGCGCACAAGTCCGGGCCAGGAGCGATCTTTTAGCCCCAGCTAACCCTTGCACGCAGAGGATGCGTTCATTGTGAGACGAAGTGCCGAGTGCCCAACTGGTGATTTCATGGAGGAGAACTTGGCTGGTTGCTGGGTAGCACTGAGGAGGTAAATAGCAAGCACCGGAATCAAGGAATGCTTCCAGCATGGATGCCTTGAGGAGTACTCGAATACCTGCACGTTGTTGTCATTTACTTATAGACTCAGAACTAGTCTGAGATGGCTCACCAGGACCTTTCTTGGCTGCTATATCAGTCGTTTGGCTTGTCTGATCGGTCCCGACACGGGTGATATTCTCAGCATATTGTGCTTTGTTGAGGATGAGGTGATTGGCTTGTGGAATGGACATGATGGTTCGAAGCAAAGGCTGCACGGCATAGCCTGGATGTGGCGGCTACGTCGCACGACCCTGCCACTTCGTTCCCTAGGTCATGCCTGGTTGTGCCTCCATTGTCGTTGCCATCCTGTTCGTGTACAATACAGCACATCCAGGCCTCAGCATCTCGTCCCGTTCGCAGCCCCAACATAATACTGCTGGACCCTGGTCATCCCGTTCTGACGAGTCGGCAATGAATGGAAAGGACAGTATACGAGTGGAGTTGAAGGTGAAGGGATACTACATAGTACGCCTGGCAAGGCAGCGAGTGAGGCAAGTGGAGCAGCCTGGAACAGCGTGAAACTCATTCAATGCACCCGTAAGTCTCCCTTACTTGACCTACTTTGGTTACACTAGACGCGCCATGCACTAGCTACATGCATGTTGCCTATCTTGTGCCTGTCAGATCCATAAGTAGGAAATGCTGGATCGATAGACGCCCCATGTCAACTTATATGTCCAGGATACTAACGATCCTCCTTAGCTCCAGTGTTCCTCCTCATCGCCCATCATGCTCATCCTCCTCCTTCTCATCGCAGCATTCAATGT
This sequence comes from Podaxis sp. C-F-92630, assembly GCA_018524945.1. Lineage (NCBI taxonomy): Eukaryota > Fungi > Basidiomycota > Agaricomycetes > Agaricales > Agaricaceae > Podaxis > Podaxis sp. C-F-92630. The sequence goes on from JAEUWS010000032.1 coordinate 7,293, forward strand.
CTCGTCAAGTGCTCCCGTTTTGCCACTTCACGATGCCCTTGATCCACCTCTTCCTCTGACCATTTTCAGTCGCGAACTCCCTGAATGCATGAACATTGCACATATCATACCATGCAGGACATCATTTGGAGCTGCCTCACTACTATCTTTGCTTGTACCTTGGTCGCCGTCCACCCAAATGTTCCTGATCCATGTAATTCAGGATGGACGAATTTCAAGCAACAGGTAATGATCATGATCTATGCTATTGTGGGCCCCGAATTTGTCACAATGTTGATGTTGAGACAATGTCCCGGAGCGGCAAGACACATCAAAGAGTATAATGACAAGTTCTATGATGGAAGTAAGTTGTGACCAATTCTAGCTGTTCTTCGGTCTCATGTTCTCTGCAGAGATGCCACCGGCATCATCTCTCCTCGATTGGTTTCATGATCATGGGAAGGAAAAGACAGGTGGTCCTTGGACTCTTACACATGGCTTCCTTCTCGAGATGTGCGGCTTGGTGAAATACCAAGATGGGAAACATGTTGGATATATTGATTCCATTTCCAATCTCAAGAATTGTTTCGACATGTCAGAAGAGGAGATCAACGACAAGAGCAAGGGAGACTCCCTCACCAAGCTCCTTGTTGTCCTTCAGACGACATGGTTCATCTTCCAATGCCTTGCCCGATGGATAAAACACCTGCCAGTGACAGAGCTGGAAGTCATGACGCTCGCATTCACGTTTCTGAACATCATCACATATGGCTTGTGGTGGTATAAGCCACAGAATATGCATGTGGCTATTCCGGTCCCATGTCGGATGTGTGGGTCAGTAGTAAAGGGGGAAAAGGGGGAAGTGCAGGGTGATAGGATGGGGGACAGGCCCAACAATGGAGACGACCTCTTGTGCACTTCTAATTCCAGTCATTCCAAGAGTGATCTGGGAATGTCTGGGATTGAAAGGGAATGTCGAGACAAGGAGAGCACAACTTTACTGTCTGAACCTCCTCATCATTATGCTTGGGCATGCTGATTTGTCAATTACATTCCAAAGAGCATGAACCATCTAATGTGGTGGATGACTAAAGAATTCCTGTCATTGTTGAAGGGACTTTACCAGCTGTTGTGCAGTTTGCAGGACATGGATGCCATGGATTTGTTCTGCTTCCTCATTCTAAGACCCATTGGGCCCCTCCTTGTAATGTTTGCAGGTGAACTGGGTGTGGAGGTCATCCAAGACACATCCCTCTTCTCTGCATCAACAGATACTGGCATCAGAGTAACATTTTCTTTTGGTTCTATTGCTGTGATTTTTGGTTGCATTCACTTGATACCTATCTGGACATTATCCTTCCCTTCTTACCCTGAGAGAATGCTGTGGCAAATCTCTGCATTATGGATAACCATTCAACCAGCACTTCTTCCATGCTGCTTGTTTCTTGACAGTGCATATGTTAGCATGATATCTTTCTACTTTGGTTCTGCCATCCTTGGTGTTGGAGGTTTTGGATATGCCATTGCATGCCTTATTCTCATTGTGCTTGCCCTTGCCACTCTTTGTGATCTTCCAGCAGATACTTATAAGAACATTGCATGGACCACATTCCTCCCTCACTTTTAGCCAGCTCCTTTCTACTCGGCCTTCTTGTAGTGGCTCAGGAATGTCTCTATCACTGTGGATGTCTTTGCTGTTTCTCATTTTCCTTGCTAATTCTTTTGGGCTGTCTTTTCTGCCATGCTCTAGTGATCATTGTAGTCTAGTTCTGAGATTAGTGCTGTGCACAAATGCATTATAGCTACTATCTCTTGCATTGTCAACTGGTGGCTGCAGATAGGCCTATAGTTTGTTTTTCTGAGAGATATCAAACACCAGATTTACATAAATGAATGTGTTATTAAATTTGAATTGATCAATATTGTTGACATGATATGTACTTATAATGCTTACATGCTAGTTCAAGATTTGATGGAACAGAACAGCAGCAATCACTATTAGGGAACAAGTCCACACTAATTAGATGGCACTACATGTACAATTGAATGTGGCACACATGACTAGCATTAGGGCTTGTATGTTCATTTGTTTCATAACTTTGGAACTGATGTGAACTATGAGGTTTAGCACCCCCATCAGTGAAACAGTGATAACAAGGTTGGTCAACATGTTAACATGTTCTAATTAGAAGAAGCAAGTCTGCTCTGGGAGCTGAATTTGCTAAACCAAGCACAAGGATAAATGTACCTAGGGGCAGTTTACACTCTTGTTGTATTGACCTGAGTCTGCTCTGGTTAACTCTTGCATTTACGTATGTTCGAAATCTCAGTGGCTGCCCTCCTCGGTCTGGTACCTAGCAGGTTGTTCTGGCAGTATCACAGCACTCAGTGTTTTCTCTATATTCACTAGTCTCCTTGGTAGCTTTGGGTTTGGGATAAGGGATAGAATCGCCCCCAAAAGCTTGTTAAGCACCACAACGAAGTTTAACGGAGGTTTTACAGAGTTTATCGGACACGGAAGGAAGAATGGAAAAAGAACAAGCTCCAGCCCCCTTATTCGCGTTTTAGAAAGGCGTGATATTGTCACATGATCAGGAACGCCCGACGCGACCTAATTTATCAGGACGGTTCGAGTTTCCAATTACCCATCACCTCCCCGCTCTATATTCACCCACGCTACTTGAACGTCCAACCATGCCTGTAGAAAGACTGTAAGGCCAGCAGTACCTGGTCGCAAATAGTGCTGATTGGAATGTTAGCCGCGAACAATTCATGGGCGATGCGCAAATGTTCTTCGCTCTCGGTCGAAACCAACAACAATCTAGACCTAAACCCAAGAATGACTCCAAACCCGAAGTTATCGTAAGGGTCTCTGTACATTCATCTTCAATAAGTATCTCAAGGAGTGATGTGTAGTCTATTGGTTCAACGGCTTCCACTGTTTCGGCTGCAGTGGTCGCGTCAACCACGTCTGCAGGTGCCTCACCCGTTGTCCCTGCCGCACGACCAAGGACACGTCCAATTGTTCTCTCCTCCGACGAAGACTCAGAAGATGTTGATGAAGAAGAGGGGCAAGGCCTTAACGACGATGACGATAGCGACCTTGAAATTCTGTCAACGCCACCCCAATCTAAATCTCAATCTCAGCAATCGTACGTCTATTCTCCACTGTCGTTCCGTCGAGTCATTAACTTAGCGTCCCTAGTAAGTTTACTAAGTTATCGACACAATTACCTAACCCAAGTACACAAACGAGGCCATTACAACCATCCGACGGGGTGAACCGAGCCAAACCAGCGCCTGTGGGGGCACAGGGCGCATATAAACCCTATTCCGTGCCCCAGAATGTCATGGGGACTCCCATACATATACCCTCCAACAAGGATTTGCCGAACTTTGGATCGCCCATGAGGCCACCGACTTTTGACTACGATCGTGCACGGGCGTCCCAATCCCAGCCACAATCACGACCATCATCCCAAACCATGCCCTACCAACAGCAACGAGCGGCTGCGATCCCAAATCCCCAGATTCATATACCTGCAGCTGGATCATCTCGGTCCGACAAGGATGACATGACTACGGGAGAAACAGAGAAGGCATTGAGGGAGCTGATTTCGGGGAACATGAATGACGACGAGGAGGTTGAGATTGAAGATGAGGATAAAGTTGTTGAAGGTTTCAGGGATGGAATCAAGTTGCTTGACCATCAGGTGGTCGGAAGAAACTGGATGGCAGGGAGAGAGAACCCAACGGAGAAAAGGTATGGTGGTATATTGGCGGATGATATGGGGTAAGTATCTTGTGCTACACCCGATTGTGGATGTGTTTTTTTATGTTGTCCATTCTCTAGTTTGGGTAAAACGATTCAGACGCTCACAAGAATTGTGGACAATCCTGCAACGAAGGCGGACAAAGATGATGGATGGTCAGCGTCCACTTTGTGAGTGAAGCATCGTGTTCTCACATAGCACTTGCAACTAAGAACCATGATCATTAGGGTCGTTTGTCCTCTCGCGTTAGTCGGGCAATGGGCTGACGAGATCAAGAAGATGACCAAGCTTACTGTCCTCAAACACCAGGGAACCTCTCGTACAAATGACCCTATCATCCTCCGCAGACATAACGTTGTCGTTACGACTTACGACACAGTCAAGTCTGAGTATGCTGCTTTTATCCCGGAGGCCAAGAACGAGTCCAAGTCGAAGGGACGCCAGAGTCAAGAGGATTCCGATTCGGACGAGGCTGAGGATTTTGGGCGAAGCGTTAGGAAGTCGACGGCATCGGGTTCGAAGAAGAAGGCCAAGAACGCGCTATTCCAGGTCAAATGGTTCCGTATCGTTCTTGGTAGGTGTTATCGTCATTTGGGTACTTGGGGGATCTCTGATGGCTTGTGTTTCCGGTCAGATGAAGCTCATAATATCAAGAACCATACGACTAAGGGTGCTATTGCATGTTGTGAACTGCAAGGACGCTTCAAGTGGTGCTTGACAGGAACGCCGCTGTGAGTTATCTGCTACTTACCAAGTGTGTTTCATGCACTCAGATTGTGAATCATCCAGTCAGAACAGCGTTATCGAGTTGTATTCTCTTCTCAAGTTCCTTCACATCCGCCCTTGGTATCAATATGAGAAGTTCAATCTGGACGTCGCTCAACCCATAAAAAACGGAAGAGGTGCTGGCACAGCAATGAAGAGGCTCCAGGTCTGTGCTTTTAGCTTTACTCTAAATTGTCCTCGACTGATTGGAATTTGTCAGTTCATTCTCAAGCAGATCATGCTGAGGCGTCGAAAGGATGACGTGCTCAACGGGAAGAAACTTATAGAACTCCCGAAACGCACCGTCGAGATTGTCTCGTGTCCTTTTGATGCTACCGAGAGGGCGTTTTACCGGTCTTTGGAGACCAAGATGGACGATGCTCTCCAGAAACTCATGAAGCAAGAAAAGGGGAACAAGTATATCTCCGTCCTCTTGCTCTTGCTTCGCCTCCGCCAAGGTACGCCGGGAGCGACTGATTCCCATCAATGACTCCTAATAGAGATATCTATAAGCCTGCAACCACCCGTTACTGGTTACCAAGGACTATAAAAGCGATCTGGAGGCTGTCGAGTCACAGGCGTCGAAGAAGGGCACCGAAGCAGATGCCGATGACCTAGTTGCGGCTTTCGGCCAAATGGGCGTTACGCGAAAGTGTCAGATGTGCACAATGGAGTGTGTCATTTCGGTTCGAACATCTCGCATGCATACTTATACTGCTAAATAGGCTCAGTCCCTCGAATGTCGGAGAGGGAAAATGGAGTAGGCACTGTGTGACCTGCATTCCTCTTGCTGAAAAGGCTGAGCTCGCCGAACGTGAACGTCCGACGTCTGCCAAGATCCGGATGATCCTCAAGTTATTGCAAGATATCGACGAGAGAACTAACTGTGGGGAGAAGACAATAATATTTTCTCAGTTTACGTCGATGTTGGACTTGATTATGCCTTTCCTGAAAGAGAAAGGAATTCGATTTGTGCGATGTGAGTCAAATGCTTAGTTTGTCTTGTGGTGCATTGGTGATGTCGACGGTACCGCTCTAGATGATGGATCAATGTCTCCTGTTGATCGGGAAGCCTCGCTCACTAGGATCAGGAATAACGCTGATGTGAGGGTTATTCTGATCTCCTTTAAGGCGGGTAGCACTGGTAAGCGGTAGTGGCATAATATATCCTACTTGATTGACTGGTTCATATGCAGGTCTCAACCTTACTGCGTGCAATAATGTGATCCTTGTTGACCTGTGGTGGAACCCTGCACTCGAGGTGAGTTTGTTGGAGACGAGTCGAGAAACAAATTGTATAACTCAGTTGAATGCATTAGGATCAAGCGTTTGACCGAGCACATCGGTTTGGCCAGACACGCGATGTAAACATTTTCAAGCTCAAAATAGACGATACCGTAGAAGAACGTATCCTACTTGTACGCAGTGCTGTTCCGTTAGCAGAGGCTGTTTCACTGATGAGCTTTGTGCAGTTGCAAGATAAGAAGCGAGCGCTGGCGCAGGCTGCGTTGAGTGGTGACAAGCTGAAGAACATGAAGCTTGGGATGGACGACTTGCTTGCATTGTTCCGGTCTAATCCACGAGATGAGAGTGAGGATGAGGAGGGCTGGTAGATTCAGGTAGATTCTCGTACATGCATTTGTTTCTTGCGCAGTTGTTGTAATGTGAGACCGTGCCGCGGATCAGGGGGAGCAACGGCAAATTTAGTTCCCACGTCGTTTGGACTATGATCATTTCTTGTCATCGCTGATTCAACACCCTTCTCAATGATTCTTTCCTAATCTCTTTAAATACCATGGTTTTACCTTGAATCATGTCCACAACCATGACTGAACAACCAGATTCCATTGCCCGGTATGTCCCCATCTCCTTCTGCTCACATCCTGGTCGGTCGCACTGACTATCAACAGAGAGGCAAAGACTCTGCACAACGAACTCAAAGAACTCCTGAAGACCAAAGAACCTTTCGATAGAGACGTCGATTTCCGGCGAAAGAAGCGAGTGTTAATGTTGCCTCCGGCGTTTCACCAGGCTGACAACCCCAACAAAGTCTCCGGAGGCATTACCTGAATCTGCTACTAGTTCATCCATATGCGAAGGAATCCAAAGACATCGAAAACCACTTATGGATGCAGACATCTTACACCTTCATCGCTTCGTACAAGAGCCGCATCACGATTCTCGACCGCGCAATATCGCAAAATGCCCGGCAGCAGCACCAGCAACAACAACAGCAGCAGCAGCGACAGGCAGGACAGCAACAGCACCAAGCTCAGGATCACCAACAAGCTCATGCGCAGGCCCCACAGCGCAGCAACCATCACGGTGTCGTCGAGTACCGGAAGCTCATTCAGCGCTTCAGACAATTCCTAGCAGAAGAGGAAAAGTTTTGGACCTTACTACTTCAGCGGATGTACCGAACGTTTGGGCTCAGGGAAGCAAGAGCGGCGTTGACTGAACTCGGACTATTGTCCGAGTCAGAGGAGGCGGCAGCGAACACCAGCCCCAATCCCGAAGGAGCCGAATCAACTCATCCCAGCGGCCGGATCCCGACCGGGCGCAACCATCACCAGTTTCCCCCAGAGAACTCAGATCCTACCGCACTCCTGCCCTCACCTTCGAACCGGGGTAGTCGGCTTGCCATCTTCAGCAAAGCGCTTGTCTGCTTAGGCGATATCGCGCGTTACCGGGAGTTGTACAACGACACTAATGGACGCCCGAGGGCGGGGCATGACTCGGCAATGCCTGCGAGGAGGAGGAATCGGAGGGGACAGGAGATTATATCTCGCGCACGGAATTACGATAAAGCTCAAAAGTGCTATGACCAAGCGCGATTACTTGTGCCGAATGAAGGGAATCCTTGGCATCAACTCGCAATCCTTTCGACTTATCGGGGGGATAGTTTCATGTCGCTCGTGCATTATTACCGGGCTCTTTGTGTCCAGCAACCCTATGACACGGCAACGGACAATTTGAATACGGTACTAACTAGAGCTCTGGATACATGGAAAGGGCGGAGCCGACGAGAACGAGAGAAAGTGCAGGAATCGGGGACAGCGCCGAACGTGCTTGTCGAGACCTTCAGAGAGCGGATCATTGTCCTGCACGCATTGTGGTGCCTTGGAGCAGAAAAGGGCATCGACAAGTACGTGTACATGGTTGAATTCTTGATGGCCTGATTCTTACGTGCTGAAAGGATGGATTCAATCGGCCGCAAACTTGACCACCTTGTCCACTGTGACTTTAATTTACTTGTTTCCGAGAGGCACCTTTTGGCCGATACCATCTCGCATATTATTGTCCTCTCAGAGAGCGCGTTTTGCAAACACCGCATGGTCCGCCCCAAGACGGAGCGCCCAGTAGCTGCGAATACACCCATCTTACTCGACTGGCGCATTATCCGACATATACTTGATCTTCACTCCACCCTGCTCAACGTTGGGAAGACGGAACTAGCAGTACCGCCCCCCTCTGACGTTGATGTCGGCGAGAACAGCCTTGCACTGAAAATCACCGCAGTTTTCAGGAGGACCTTGCCCGGTTTGCGGATCGCGAGCAAATGGCTCAGAGCGAACTTCAAGACCCTCATGCAGGATCCAGAGTACGTCGCGTTCCGGGAACAGGAGAAGGCAAAGGGGATCGAGGTGTTAAAGGAGGCCCCTCATAAAATCAGTGGATATTCTATCAGAACAATTGAGTTCTGGGAGAGCTACGCAGACTTCGTGCGCGCGCTAGAAGAGGCATTCCCAAAGAGCAGTTTGCAGGCGCTCACTTCGCCTCTGGACGAGGACATAGATATGCGAGGGTTTTTGCCGTTGAAGAAGCTCATGGGAGAGAACAATGAAGGAGACGATCAGGGGTCTCCACAGACGAGGGAGAAACCTCATCCGAACGCCGAGCAGTTGATGAGGATATATGATTTGCTGGAGGATGCGAAGCTTTTGGTAGAGCTCCCTGTAAGTATAATGGTGTTTGTGGTGCCAGCGGTAACACTGATGCGAGGAATTTCAGAACTCTCCTATCAAGTTGGAAGCCAACCGCATTGTTTTCAACCAGGAAATGGTGGAGAAGATGCGGCCAACCAGCCATCCGGAGACTTCAAGAGCACCTTCCAATGAGCCTCAAACAAGTCCTCGAGTTGAGCAGCAGTTGGCTCCCGAGCGCGATCACGATGAAGAAGTGGTTGATGATGGGTCGCCTACGGAAGACGCGGATGAGGATCTGCTAGAACGAGCAATCCGGGCGCATCAGGAATTCGATGACGATGAGGAGGAAGAACAAATTGTGTATCCCCGGTGCGTACTCCCGGCATCCACCTGCTGCGTACGACTAAAAAAAAAATTGCAGACCAGCATTATCTCCTGTACTGAAGCCAGTGCAGTCTCCGCCTGCTCGGATACCGCTCATCACTTCAGGAGTCAACCCCATCTTGAGTCCCGCAACACTTTCGCCCAAATCACCCCCCAGCGCACGAATCCATGCCATCCCACTTCCAAGCGTGCCTCATCCAGTACATACAACCACCGCCGAGGACCTCCTGAAGGACGTAATGATGGGCATCAACAAGAGTAGCGAGCCTGCCGCGCCCTTTATGCAGAGCATATGGTCAGCCTCATCAGACGAACAATCGCTCCGATTCGCTGCTGGAAGTAGTCCTCCCAAGAACACGTACCAGTCACCTCGACAGTACCAGCATGATCTTCCCCAAACTTGGACCTCGTCCTTCAGCAGTGGCGGCTCTCATCTAGCCCAAAGCAATGTTATTGGGGCTCCCCAAACCACACAGTCTCAACTTTCAATAAATTCTGGGCTCAACAACCAGTACCAGCATCAACGTCTCCCGTCGCTTCCGTCGACTACCTATCAAATCTATTCCGCGTTTAACCAAACCGAGTCCCGCGACCCGCCAATATACTCTCGCCTCGCACAACAACAAATATCAAGCTCAAGTCAAGCACCAACAGATCATAACTATCCCTCATTTTCTCCACCGCAGACTATGAGCAGCTCAGCGTTCAGCAACGTCATTGGCACTCCCGTTACCTCGGTTGCTGCAGCCTTTGGCAATCCGTTGGCGACCGTACCTACATCTCCACGTTTCAATAGTGGAGGTGCCAACGCAAGCCTGCATAACCATGTGCGACAGATGTCACTTGGGCAAACTCACCATTCGCCACATCACTCGCATTCACATAGACCGCCCATGCCTGGACAACCATTTGCATCCATGCCCCAGGCGTGGTGATCGGTTGGCCTCTGGAAGTCAAGGAAGCCCTTACAATACCGAGCGAGATACTTCTCGTTACCTATAGAATGGTGTGTTTACCCGGCAAACGTCCGATAGGGATTGGATCTGTGGTTCTCTATGATCCCCGACTGGGAATCTTCGGGATCCAAAACGGCGGCTCTGTCCTCGTATCTGGACCCCAGCAAGAGGCCTGCACTATGTCGGGTTCTTCTGCATGCTCCGCCCGTTTGCCAGTGGAAGTTTCTGAATGCATCTTCCTTTTTCGCTCCACCCTATCGCCACTGCCTTCCTCCACGCTTCGTGCTGCGGAAACGCGAATTTGGTTTTGGGTTCTGTATGCTGTTCAAGACACTCGCTGTCCCCTATGTTTAGTCTATCTTGGCGGCTTGATGAAACACTCGAACTAAAAGTGACATATTTTCTTATCTCCGTTTTCTGCTCTTTTTTCTCGTGATTGTCTGCGTCCCATCCGTCTCTATTAGCGTTTCCCGAGTATTCTTTATGGTCGTCTCTCTGTACAGACTTTCATATTTTCCCCTTTCCCTGTCCCCCGTCTAACTACTTTGATCTCGTATTCCCGTGAATCGTTCTTGTTCCAACCGTGTTTTCATCAGAGTTCCTATGAATATCAATGCTACATCAGAATCCGTAGCAGATTCCGCAGCACCTCCTGTTTACGGTGACTTGAACTTCTGCACCCGAAAGCCTGAAGTTCACTGTAGACGCTATGGAAATCAATGGTATCGATACATAACGATAAGTTGAGATGTGACTGATACAACATCCTGCCTCCCAGTCATACCCTCTCTGCTGTCGCCGATATTGATGTGGATATATCCTGGCTCTCAGACGCAATTTCCCAAGGTTTCTTTCGCGCCGGCGCTGTCGATTGGCTGGGTGGTGCCTCCTATCATCCATCGTTTGAGTCAGTTAGAGCTGATAACAAGGGACGGGGAACACACATTAAGAGTATTCGGGATGACTTTGTTGTTGGGAATCTCATCAAGCCGCCCTGTCTCAATAAGCTCTTTGAGCTCGGCGAAGGTTAGGACTCGGGGTTCCTCTTCGCCTTTGGTTTGTGCAGCGGCTGTAGTTGATTCTGACTTGGTGTCTGGAGATGCAGTTGCAGCTGGTGTTGAAGATTGGGAAAGAGGGGATCGTTGCTGCTGAAGGGATTCTTCGTATGCCTTTGCCTCTTCTAGTGTTATCGAGTTTCCGGTCGTTCTGTAGAGACCATATGAGCATTAAACATCTCGCACGAGAGGAAGGAGGCAATGAAACATACTTATTGAAATAGAAGATTCTCGTCCGTCTCAGGATCTCTTCTTTTTCTTCTGAGTTTTGATTACTGGCTAGTGCGTCGTTGGCTAGAATGCTCGCGAGACCTTGCTTTCCAAGAAATAAAGGGTGTGTTAGTTGGTTAATATTCGGGTGATGGATTGGTGCACCAACCTGGTAGACTTGGTCGCTATCGAAAGGATAGGCTGCGTATTCATCAAGGGGACTCTTTTGGCTCATGACTTGAAGTTCTGCGTCGCAAGGCGCGTTGTAGGCGCTGATGGCAAGTAGGACAACTACCGAGATGTATTCGCTAACGGGTCGGGAGCGGTAATCAAAGGGCGGAGGTGACATCACATGTCATATGATAATACCCATCTGTCAATGAACGTGTGGACACTCGACATTTTAAATTATTCCAGTAGCCGGATACTCTGCTGGCACATCTCGATAAAGGAGATCCAAGCCTTTATGGAATGGCATTATTTACGGTCCTAATGCAAGTGTGGCACAGTGAAGAAACCAGCGAACATTACTTCCTTGATGACAAAGACTTGTGTATGTGACGAGACTAACACCTAAAGGAGCGTAGGTAAAAGTATTTAGTAAATGGAGTGGACGTAGTTCCCTGTGCGCGGCCGAGGGAGCAGGCTTGGGCTAGATAGGCGCGGTACCAAGATTCGTTTTCTTGATTCTAATAATGTGCCTTTATCGCAACTTTGTACAGCGAAGTTGGCTTGGAGGATTGCCGTAACAACCCAGTCGGAATACGAACCCGTTGTGTGGCGAGTTTAAATGGGTTTACAAGCGCAGGACAGTGATGTTCATGATACTTTAAGCTTCAACCTGACAGAGTTGGCTTTGTCGGTCATTGGATTTCCCCTTTCGTTGGGCTGAAGGGAACGCGCCCGACTATCGGCACGACGAGTTTTGGGCTTCGCTTCCGTTTGGGGGCCCGCGGCTAAAGGGGGTGAACCTGTTTGCTTTCGCATCTCTGCTGTTGCCCAATTGTTCTCGAGCCGCATGCCACTGTCCCAGATTTTCTGAAGCGACGTGCGTATTTGTTGGGTCAAGTCAGGATATGGCGCGAGGTATAAGCGTGAGTCAGGGTAGCAAATGTATGCCCAATCTACGATTTTATTCTACATCAGAGAGATATCGGAAATGGTGAGACTTTACTCATACCTGGTAAGATCCACTTGTCCCCTCGTTCGTGAACTTCATCGTCGCTGAACGCAAGTTTCTGGACGCCAGGTTGAACCCCTTCGGCCCTTGCTCCTCGGGTGACAATGAGATTGATCGCTTCTCTGAGTTTAGTACGGAGCCTCCGTCGTTTGACTGCATGTTTGTGCGTTCGTGCCTTTCCAATAGAAAAATATAGGCTCATGGGAATTGCGGCCTTGGGATGTGGCAACAGAACGGGCGGAGCAACCCATTTTGAGAGGTCGATTGGGTCAGTTGACCGTATACGTGGCGCCTCAGCTAGTTGTTCCAGTTTGAGCCTCCCCCGCAATTCCGACGCACGATTGACTCGGTCGGTCCAAGTGTCAATCTCTGGCCATGTAGGGGACCCAGTTGAGTCAGGATTAGGAATGAGGAGAGCATTCGGAAATGCGTTAAGCCAAAAGTATTCCGTCTGAGCAAAAGGAAAGAATTTGTACGGTGTCTTTGCGGCAGGGTGCGAAGGGTCCAGGATACCTGAGCCTATTTTGCGTTGGCAGAGTTCGCTTGGTGAGCCTGGGTGTTGGCGATAAAACTTAAAAAGTTATCAGTAAGTTTATACAGTATATTGATGCTTCAGCACATACGTGTACATGGGTATAGACTGGAGGTTTTGCAAGCCTAGAAAGGTTTGGACGTCTGGACATCGCGTTGGAAGCATCAGCGTCAAAGAAATTGGAACTGATGAAATTTGTTTGGCTCAGAAGTCAATGACAAGCAAGTAGCGTCACAGTCACTTTGTTGATCACTTGACATTTGACATGTATTTAACAACACTGGCCTGCTCATTCCTTCCTCGCAACCATGTCTACGTCGTCTGGAATGAACAAACTTGCTGCAGAGCGCAATCAGCGTCTACTGCTTGAGCTCGTCTCTAAACCGGGAAATGGTGCGCCTGTCCCACCCAGCTCTATCAGAGTCTCACCACCGCCCCTTCCTCAGATGTGTGTGCGGATTGTAAGTCAAGGAATCCACGATGGGCGTCATATAATCTGGGGATTTTCATTTGGTGCGTTCTTTATTTCATGTAATTTATAAGGAGCCGCCTTAACGACCCCTTCAGTGTTGGATGTGCCAGCATTCATCGCAAAATTGGAACTCACGTTTCCAAAGTGTCTGTATCTCTACTTCCTTTGGCAACAAGCGCTGATATGACAACAGCAAGAGCCTGACTTTGGACTCGTGGACCAAGGAGCAGGTGGACGTACGTGGGGACCATGCTCTAGGAGTGGCTCGCCGCTAAAAATATCACAGAGAATGAAGGAGATGGGCAACGTTAAATCCAACGCTATCTATAACCCAAATGAAGTCCGACACCCCCCTCCTCCGAAACTGGACGACCCGGCTCGAGATAATGATCTTGAACAATATATCAGATGTACGTTTTGTCGCTCTTCGAATTGCCCAGACTGACTAGCCTCTTTAGCAAAATATGAATATCGACGGTTCATAGACAAGAATGCTCTTGTTGCCTCGAAGCTAGGTCCCTCTAGATCTGCTTCCTCCGTCGCCCCCCGCGCGAACTCGACACCGCCTACCCAACCAGTTGCAAAACCTGCGCCGCCACCCCAAGAGCCGAAGACAGCCACTGATATCGCTGCAACTATGTTCTCAACGGCGAAGCCTCAGCTCCAACCCCGAACAACACTTCTACAACCCACCCAAGCCGCTCCTAACCCCCCTCCCACTCGCTCGGTCTCACAACCGGTTTTGCCGCAAAATGCATCACAAGCAACTTCGACGGCGTCAAAACCGGAGGGCGTCTGGGCGGATCTGATATCTCTACAAGAACCCTCGGCGAATGCTTCCTTGCCTCTCCAGTACCAGGCTGGTCCTGCCTACAGTGGCTTACCCATGGGCAACACTACGCCAGCCGGGTTTTCGGGTTTGGGGGCTAGTCCCTTCGGCAACATAACAAGCCCCACCACGATCGGTCTATCACAAGCCAACCTATCCCTCAGTCCTTTCCCGCAACAGTCGCAAGCTACGAATCCGTTCGCACAGCAATCCTTCCCATTGCAAACACCCTTGTCCACGTTTCCGGCCTCGGCATCAACACCATTCAATTCTAACTCACCCCAGATACCATCGAGCTTCGGCCAGTCGAACACACTTTTCCAAAATCAAATTCCATCACAAACGACCTCAGCACCTTTCCATCAGCCACAACCCCAACCTTCTTCGTTCGCGCCATCGCAATCTCAGACTCAATTCCTTTCGTCGAGTCCGAACCCGCAATTCCTGACATCGCATAGTCCACAATTGCAATCAACAACTCCGAACCCCCCACTTCAGAACTCCACACTCCAGCCGGGATTCAGCTCCAGCGCCGGTGCAGGTGTTGGGATAAGTTATATGACACCAAGCCCGCAACCCTTCATGAACGGGATGCATGGGCAGACTCAAGGCCCTGCCATAGGCATGCAATCGAATGGATCACATGGTTCCGGGTTCGGACAACCTCAGCAGACGACGACAATGCATAATCCATTTGGGCAAATGCAATTCGCTCAAGGCGGGTTCCCAGGTCAAGCTCAGGGAACCCAGTGGGGTCCTCTCTAATCACCGCTTTCCTTCTACTTGTCGGGCTTGATGTTGGGAATGTGAGATATATACTAACTTTTTAGGCTTTATGGATGGAATGATTTGCAACCATGTTGTTTTTTTTTCGTACCTTACTGTCGTTTGGATAATTCTGGAACAGTTGTCGCCATCTTGTACCACTATCTCCTGAACATCTCTAACTCACGCTTCATTGCCTTCAGGTGCTCGTAGAGCCAAAGTGAGATAAGATGTCTTTTTCTTAATTGCGACTCACGTCAAGTCAAACAGGTATAAGTTGTTAAATTGATTAAAGGGTGTGTTCAGAATAGAATGCACGTCGGGCCACGGCAGTGATCTATTTCCCTCTGAAGAATTGAGAATGTACCACGCAGAATCCGAAGCAACTCAGCGTTCTCGACTCATCCAAAGTGGATGGAGTTTTGACGGGTCAGAGTATTGGTGTAGTAGGGCTACTTTGGAGCCGCGGACTCTCCTTTTGCCAGGAGAACACCAGAAAAAACTATCCAAAATTGAAGACCAAAATTTCGGGGTGAGATTCAATTCCTACGTCCTGGTCGTAGGAACTCACCGGCACCCCCCGTGCTTGACAGATGTTCGGTTTTTGGATCAAATAACACCTTATTTCAACCAAACTCTCAACGACTAAACACTCCCATGTCCATCCCATCTGTCGGTTTTCCAGCCGGATCAGTTGCCGTCTTCTCTGTTAAATGACTGTGGGTCTCCAATGCAGTAACTGTGTTCTCACAAACGTACAAAACCTGTGTGAAAGGGCCAATGGCAACATCCAACATCCGGTTCACCGCTCGACTCGACCTATCATCATCACCATCAGGGTTTCAGTAATTTATCCAAAGCCAGGCGCCAAGCCGCTTGCACAGGGTTGAAATACTCGCCTCGAAGGTCAAAGGGTTGGTACCCCACCCTCAATGAACGCGATGCTCTGTCAACTCGTTGGGGTGCTTGCAATCTTCACAACCCTTGCTCGATCAACACCAATATTTAGGATTGACAATGCCGAGGTACTCGGTAGTGACACAGGCAGCGCTTTTGCGTTTCTTGGTCTGCCATACGCATTGCCTCCGTATGCAATTCTTGTACCACGTTCGACTCAACAAACTAATAGGATCAAATTTCTAGCGTCGGCGACCTACGCTTCCGAAAGCCACAGCCAATCCCTTCTTATACGGGCATCATCGACGCAGTTGAATATGGACCCTCCTGTCCTCAACAACCATTCGAAGTCCCATTCCTATCTGGCCTCCCTCGACAGGTCGTTGATTTTCTCGTAAATCTCTACCTCAACGTGCTTACACCACAAAGCGAGGATTGTGAGTAAGGTTATCCAGGTTCGGAGGCCACAAATGAAGTTGTATCACAGGTTTGACTATCAACGTTTTCACTCCCGATAGCGTCACTAGCAATTCCCGGCTTCCCGTTGCAGTGGTACGTATCTTGCCAACTATGATTGAAGACAAACCATTCACACTTCTATTAGTACATTTACGGAGGTTTGATTTATCTTCCTCGTTGGCAAGCCTCGCGGCGACACTAACAATGGTGCACTCTAGGTGGATTCGAGACTGGAGGGTCCAAGTCGTAAGTTGGTGAGAAACTATGATCGTTATATCGTAATTGAAAACAATGCACAAGAATTGATGGCTCAACATTCGTTGGGACTGATATGATTTTCGTCACCTTCAATTACCGGCAAGTTCATTCGCCCCCAAATTTGCTGTCACCTCACCTGAAATGTTTCTAGGGTCTCAGGTAATTATCGTGGATTTCCGAGCTGGCGAAACAACGATTCAATTTCTTCTAGGATTCGGGTTTCTTGCTAGTAAAGAGGTAAGGGACGCTGGGGCCGGCAACCTTGGACTACAGGATCGTATGTGGAAACTGCCGCTAGTCTGTATCTGCGATCTGATCTCTTTTGTTGGTACAGAACGAGAAGCCCTCCGATGGGTCAGGAAATATATCAGCTCATTTGGTGGTGACCCCGATAAAGTCACTATGTAAGTCTTACCCAATTTCCACTATTTCATCTTGATCGACGCGTTTCAAACTTCTAGTTGGGGTGAATCCGCAGGTGCAATCTCCGCCTCACTACACATGGTTGCGAACGACGGCAACAATGAAAATCTTTTCCGTGCGGCAATCATGCAATCGGGAGCTCCCATTCCTGTTGGGGACATTACCGATGGCCAAGTTTATTATGATCAAATAGTCGCGGATACCGGATGTGCGGGATCTAGTGATACTTTGGCTTGCCTCCGCACAGTTCCATATAGCCGGCTCAAGTCAGCTATTGACAAGATCCCCAGCATTTTTGATTACCAGGTCAGCTTGCCTAGTTCTGAAGTAGACATCCGGTCTGAAGCAGTATTACTAGGCCCTACATTTAGCTTGGCTTCCCCGTGTTGACGGCACTTTCTTGACCGCTCATCCTCAGGCATTGGTTGCACAGGGTAAAATCGCGCGCGTTCCATTCATCACCGGTGAGCCATTAGACTTCATATCGCCAAGGCTGGAGTTATTCTTACCAACACGCCAAGGTAATTGTGACGACGAAGGGACCTTATTTTCTTTCTCTTCACTCAACATTACGTAACTCAAAAGCTTCATATATAAACGTCATTGAGATTAACTGATAATATGTTGACCTAGGACCGATGCACAGTTCCGTCAATACATTAAGGAGGTCTACATTCCAGGGATTAGCGACGACCAATTGAATACGTTAGCCCTTCTTTATGCCGACGATATACAAAAAGGATCTCCGTTCGACACAGGCATATTTAATGCCATCACCCCGGAATTCAAAAGGATCTCGGCCTTCCATGGAGATCTCGCTTTCCAGGCTCCTCGTCGTTGGTTCTTACAGCACACGTCTGGCCAACAACCAATATGGGTTTATCGTAAGTAATTATCAATCATGGGATGGACTCTTGTGTGCTAAAATAAAACATAGTGAGCAAACGACTCAAACTCACCCCAATTATCGGCTCTGTAAGGCGGCGCCATTGAATAATGAGAATTGGGACCCCTTATTCACCTCCATTTTTAGTCACACGCGTCCCTTTCACAAGTCGGAGGCGACCTTAAAGGGTATCTTCGCCGATTCGTCAAACACCTGGATCCAAACGACAACAGCCTCTTAGGCATACTTTCTTACAAGTGGCCTCAGTATACCACTGAAAAGCCAGACGAGATGATTCTGAACGACGGTCTCATTCCGATGTCAACCGGACAGGACACTTTCCGTCTCGAGGCCATGAATTTCTTAACTAATCTGAGTCTCGTGTTTCCCATTTAGTGATGTCTAAGTAGTCGTTCCTTATTGTTGGCTTTAAAATATATGCGCGTATGATGGAGAGCATGGATACGGTGCTCACTTAGCTTTCGTTTGCAATCATACCAAAATAGGAGAGTTTTTGTAGTGAAGGTGTGGCATACGGTCTATTGTCGTTGAGTGCCCATTTACCAACACGATATAAGTCCGGATCAATGACTTACAACAAGCATAAACAACACTCACAGAGTGTATATATGTACGATCAGACGATCAGATTCTGTCTTTTCTCTATCTTTTGTCTACCCTTACTCGCATCCCCGTCCTCTAATAAGTACGAGAAACGAGACCAGTGAGTAGTACTTCTGAGATGTATCTTTTCTCAGTGTGCCTCCGGACTCCCAAGTCGATCATTAGTTCGTTGTTATCACATCATAGAAACTTAATCTATCTTATGTTAAGGCCAACAGTCTTTTGAGTAGTCGCCCCCTTATTGTGTACTTCACCGTGATGGCTCCATGTGATATTGCAGGGTAGAACAATAAAATTCACTATTTTATATGGTGTGCACAGCGAGAATACCAAAACAAAAAATATTGTCGGATCTCCAGACCATAGCAGCAACTCGTTTCGATCGAGTGACCTCGGGGTTATGGGCCCCGCGCGCTACCACTGCGCCATGCTGCTTCCATAAATGAGAGTCATAAATTTTTATATAGCCATGTATTAAGGCAATGCTGGGAAATTCGTCCAGAGCCCTCAACTCCAATACAAACACTTGGAATCAATGGAACATCGGCATCGCAATGACCTGCGCGATTGTTTAGTAAGTCAAACTGGAGAACTGCAGAATTCGGGACTTCTCCATGTCCTCTGCCACATGTCCATCCTCACGGCGAGCACGATGTGGGCTGAAATGAAACGGTTTCATCGCATTGCACAGTCCGCAAGGCCGTTCCCGGCGTACGAATAAGAAGGTTGAGTAGTACTTCTTGTGAGCGGCATCATCGAGCTGAGCTCTATCATCCTCTCCTAGCAACGCCTCTAACCAATAATACCGACTACAACTCAAAGTATTCATCATAACATGTCCTCAGCTCAGAAGTTCGGTACAATTGCATCCTCAGCTGCTTCTTCCCATTCCTCTGGATCCCAGAACTCGCTCTCCAACGGCAGTGGAAGCCCATATTGGAACCATCGTTCCACTGCAGGTCGTTCGGGCAGCACAGCACACCTTCGTATCATCTCCAACCCAGCCGACTACGTCCTTCCAGGAGTTGCGCCCGATACCCACATTCTCTACGCTATTGCTGGCGCCCGGATATACCACAGCACGCAGCTCATGACGAATCATACCGGTACCCTCAGCTTCGGGAGAAGCCACGGAAGCTCCAAGGACAAAAATAACGGGAGCCAATGGACTTATTCGCACTTGAAGGGGACATTGGTCTTCGGTCGGGAGAGGCGCTGCACAAATTCCGAAGCGGTAACTGTTGACCAAATCGTTGCTGAGAATCGAGGAGAGGGTGAAGAACATAACGGAGAATGGTGGTTTCAACTCGTCGACGACGAGGCCGTAAAGGTCGTGTGGAAATTCAAGATCCCACTGGCTTCGGGTGCGAAGTTTAACTATGAACTCGACCGGCCGTTCTTCCATGTCTTCCAGGGCAGTGTAAGTGCCTTTACGTCTTTCATACCCACCTCGGCACTAATCGATTGCTGCGACTCCCAGAGCCGGAAGTATGGGTTCCTGTTCGATGACGATAAAGAAGCTGCCACCTTTTTGAACGAGGTTACCACGCGGACCACAGCTGCCGTAGCTCTGGGTACGTCTTGGGATCATTGTGAGTTACGGGATGACCCTCAACTCGTCTCCATCATAGCCAAATCTCCCAAGAACCGCTCTCGCAGTCTCAGCATCAAATCCAGCAAAAAGCTGAAATCCAGGGAACCTTCGTCTTCTCCATCCACGGGCACCTCAACACTAATGATCTCCTCCCCCACGCCCGACTCGTTCAAACATGTGGCCCACATTGGTTTTAATAACACTAGTGGTGCTCTAGAAACCTCCAAAAACCTCGACCCATCCTTCCGTGAAATTCTGGCTGATTTGCAGAAGCAGACTGGTAGCGATGTAACGGAAAGTGTCGTCCTCGAACACCTTGATTTTGTTCAAGGTTTCTGGAAAGATATTGGCACCATCCAGAGGAGCGCGAGTAACCGGTCCGTTGCAGCGAACTAAGGAGTCTAGGGCCCGGTCATTTATATCCCAGTGAAAACAGTTGGGGACGTTCCCGGCTTATATACCTTGATACCCGAGTTTGTATTAATTATTGATGGTCGCCGAGTCCAGGAGGTTCGGTTGTGTGTACTGTATCGCAACAACGTAAACCAAGAATCCATTACAACGCGGTTATGCACCGGAAGCCGCAGCATAAAGTATTAATAGTGTGTCAAAGTGAGGAACACAACGGGAATTGAGGTATGGTCAGCGATTGGTGACATCTAGAACCGAGTCAAGTCTCTCCCAAAGATCCCTGATCAAGTAAATTAGAAGACAAATCGATGAAATGCGTATCAAACTCACAATTGAGGAACCAGTATGTTGGCACCAATATCCTACGGATGATATTCAGCAGGTGCGTCTCGAATCCAGGAATTATAATCTCACTTATTCCTCCAGCTTAACGTCGCGGTGAAGTAGGCAGAGCGCCACAGTAACCAGGCGAGACGGCCGGTTTCCTTTGACATGAACGTGTCCTCTCCTGATGATCGATCATAGATAGCATTCCTGCAAACTTGTTAGGTCTACGTGGTGTCTGGAGCAAACCAGAGCCCGGCTGACCAATTTCCAATGTACGCCAAACTGCCCCGGTTATGGAACTCGAAAGGTTTCGAATGTTCCTTGTCCCTTGCAAGGTTTTTCAGCTTGGAGACCATATATCTCGCTTTTTGACTGGCGACTGCAACAGGCATTTGGATCAATTAGCTCAATGGGGGGGAGGCTAGATCGGGACTGTATGCTTACCTTGTGCTGTTGCCGGCAGAGGTGCGTCCTCTATTATGGCTGCATCACCGATAGCCCAAACATCTGGATTTGGTTCATCGGTATCCTTCATGATGACGTTGAGATGATCGTTTGTTATTAGACTGAGGAGGTGGGTAACTCAGAACAACTACGACACCACCATTCGAGGAGGAACAAACCTTTGGGTTTTAGGATGTTTTTTGACATCGGAGATTGTGGAAATCAATGGATTGGGTGCCAGGCCCGTGCTCCAAACGAGAAGTCCAAATGGCACTAAGAACTACTTAGTCAATCGAGAATGACTGCCATCAGAGTTGCATGAGATTACGCACCCTCACCGCGTTCTTTCACAAACATTTTGCCCTATAACTGGTTGAATATTTTACATAAGAGCAAGCGAAGTGCGTACTGCTTCAACGCGTTCCACATGGTGATTTGTAAGGATACTGACACCCTCACGAGAAAACATCTTCTCTGTGTACCTGACCTAATAAGCCAACGAATGCGCAACAGTCGACAATGAACACACTTGACTAATGACCGATCAAAATTACTCAGGATGCTATCGGCAACATCATAGAGTGTGATCTTCGCGAGCTTCACAAGATTAGGGTAGTGAGCGCGAGCCTCACTATCAAGTAGGTCGTGAAGTTCCGCAGCGAACTCGACGCCAGTAGGACCACCACCTATTGGGGCCATACTCTCATTGGGTCCAGATCAGCAATCTTGCCAGCATAGACGTACCAACGATGCAGAAATTAAGCAAATTCCGACGTTGAATGTCGGACAGAGTCGGTTGGTTTGCCTGTTCAAAACCTGTGTACACATAAGCAACCGGAAAATTCAAGGCTCAAGTTCTGCCACACTTACACTCGAGAATGCGGCTGCGAATTCTGCGTGCGTCCTTAACATCTTTGAGAAAATGAGCGTGTTCCTTCACGCCCGGAATGTTGAAAGCTGATAGTCCAGTCATTTGATGTTTATGGTCCACATCAAACTAGGCTCACTTTGGGAGTAGGCGCCAACAGCCACGACGAGTTTGTCGTACCGCATTTCGAATGGGGTATTGCCCGTGGCACGGTATGTGGTATCGTCAGATGGGGTCGGATCAGCGGATTCGCTCGCCACCGGTCGTGTGGCAGGCATCTACAAAGCAAACCCGCTTGAGATCTGGAACAGTAGGTTTAACGGAGTATATACGAACACATTTCAAGGTTTTGCGCTTGAAATCTATTTTTGCTGTTGTAAGATCCATGAACAACAAGGTCAACACGTACCAATCTCATCGCACCACGCTTGGTAGTATGTCTATTACACCTAGAAGTCAAGGATATGGAATGTCGGTGTTTGTTTTTACATACCACGGCAGGAACGTATCTTCGAACCTGAGATCATAGTTAGGTCCACGCATTCGAAAACAAAAGGGAAAGCTGAAACACACGGGCTCAACTGCAGTTCTGAACTCCAACGTTCCAACAGAAGTGCTTGCAAGTAACGGCGTGAAGTTGAAATATGTAGAAGGCGAGACGACAACAACATCTGCGATGGGCGAATCATGCGCTGAATGTACTACCTTATGACGTCAGTGACATACCATATCGTTGCTTGTCAATCCCCCGAAGAAGTCCATAACCACCCCATCCTGAACCTAGAATCACGACACGCTGTTTGTCTCTCGCCGCCGTCGAGCTGAAATTACGCGCCGAGCTGCACATTAAGGTCGGAGGGCAGCCTGTGGACGTAATGGACCTGGAGACCAAGGCCTGTCTCAAGACTGAACGAGCAGCACCCTGCATCGTAAAGATAAGAGGGAGAAATGGTAGAAGGCAAAGTCCAACATGAATAGATGAGCATAGACTGGCTTAAGTATGAGTGATACGCCAAGTGGAACAGTTAACTCCCGGAAGATGTCGGACAACTCATCTATGACGTGAACCTCCGCTGTTCTCTGCCTGCCTCTTTTGGTTATGGTAGTCAGCCCCTCTTTTATTGACTCGATGACGAAGGACGCCCACCCTGTGCTCGCGTTCCGATTTCCTCCTCGCCGACATTCATCTTTTGATTGCCCCACGATCATAGCGACGGCGCAAAGAGCCATCTTCCGTGCTTTGTGCACCTTTATGGAATGAGGTTGCATAATCCCGAGCTCCGCTCGGAGATCAACAAACATGCTCATATGGCTGAGTAGTCCTCCAAACTTGGCCATCGCAGGAGGCCAAAAGTTGGATTAGAGATACAAAACCATTTCAATACAAATCCTCGTAGCCGTACTCCCTTAACACAAGCGATGCAGTAGACTTTTACGATCTGCTCTCACCGACATCGTACAACTGCACAAATATACCCCGAGACAACCAAAACAGCCCGCTTAGATGCCCTCGCAACCCCGCAAACCTCGTACCATCGTCTCTTCACCCGAGGCTTGCGGCGTTGCAAGTTCTCCGTCTCCCAGACCTTGTTTTCGTCCCTAGCCTGGAGTAATGAAAGCGCGATCATCCCATCCGTCCCCCAGCTCGCCCAATCCTCCGGACGCGCACGTTCCTCGTGTTGGCTCATTGGAGGCACGCGAACATGTCTGATATGGTGTCGCGGTATCCGATTTTTCATCACTCCACCGCCCTCTCCCGGGAATTCGATGCCCTCCACCATCAACGAAGGGACCTCGTCCAGTACTATTCCTGAGTCACTGGGACCTTCGCTTAGGGGAGGCAAACGTTCCCCATCGTCAGCCCGGCTAGTCCGTTGAAGATCCCACTGCTGGGACAGGGATGCTGTCGGAGGGAAGGGTTGAATGTTTTGTGGTTGGTCGTTTTCGGCGCGTTTCTTAAGCGGGACATTACGAGTTTCATCAACGGCATGCAGTGATGAGTCTGCACTCGGTATGTGAAT
Organism: Podaxis sp. C-F-92630; assembly: GCA_018524945.1. Classification (NCBI taxonomy): domain Eukaryota; kingdom Fungi; phylum Basidiomycota; class Agaricomycetes; order Agaricales; family Agaricaceae; genus Podaxis; species Podaxis sp. C-F-92630. The sequence goes on from JAEUWS010000032.1 coordinate 31,331, forward strand.
CCGTAGGTTCGGGATGGGCACCCGTGGGGGTAACAAATTCAAGTTCGATCGCAAGGTATCCACAGGACCAAGTTGAGGCGATACTTGCATTGGAGTTGAGCAAGGATGATGTGCTAACGGGACTGGTCAAAGTGCATATATGATGGGATTAGGGAGGGTGGACGACCGAAGTGTAAACGGTGTAGACTACTGATATATAAAGTGATCATCATGTGTATCTCGCGAGGCAACATCCTGCGTTAGACTCTGTTAGACTACATCGTGACGCCACGGACTCCAACAGGATGGTCTAGACTCGGTATTTCATAGGTTAAGAGAGAAATAACATGAACGACTGAGCCGGCCGGTAATATTAGGGCCCATTTACAGGTCGTATGCGTGTGACAAGAATAGGTAGAGAATGACGAAAGTCCTCCCCGTCTCTTCATAGAACACAACCCTCCTTTCCTCGTTAGGACCTGATAACTTAGGTACAGAGCACATCATGGGGTCGAAATGTTTCGTCCAAGCCGATCACCAATGATCCTAAGTGGTTGTCATCGTCCAACCTCCTATCCGATGGGATGAATGCCGTCGACACACCAGAAACAGTACCCTCAGAGCTCGGGGAATAGTTTCAATAGCACACTTGCTGCACTAGAGCCCCTTACTCTCGAGTGCACAATCAAGGCATTCAGGGGTCTCAGGCCTCCCGAAGGCAAGACACCGAAAATCAAGAAGGGACAACTTGAAGAAAGGTAGAGTCAAGTCAGTTATCAGTAACTTCAGAGAGGACGCAGCACATCATGACATGCCCACTCCGTACGCCGCTGAAATGACCCGTCTAGATCTAGAGGAACACAGAAGCCGAGAATTGTAGGCGAGGCTGGGAGGCGGAAACCTGGATACACCCACCATGACTCGAACTTGACTGCGCTTCTATGACAATCTTCCAACCAAGATGCTGTGTACTGTACGTGTTTGATGCTCTGCACAAGCAAGGACATGTGTTCTTAGAGCGTTAAACCCTGTATCAGTCCTGTACGATATCGCCTAGGCATTGGGGTCGACCAAAGAGCATCTCATGTTGCAGCAGGCCAAGACGCTGACGTTGGTATCAAATCTCGGATTCTTGACACCTAGAGAAGTCATTTATTCCCGGGAGACGACCAAGATAGGCTGAAGAAGCAGAGCACGCTAGTTACGATGCCGATACGACCTAGTTTGGATTCCATTAGCCTGATTCATGACGGTTTCAGCGGGCCCGTACGATACAAAGAGCAAAACAAAGAATGAGGACTGAGGTTTGTGAGGGGTCCATGTGTTGGGAGAACACACCCTTATAACGCCGACAATATCATCCATTAGGCGGCGTTGCAGAAACAAAATTGCTCCCCCCAATTGTCCTGTTTGATGTTGCATATATACGGCCTTTTCGTTCTGGTGGTTTAGCGAATTACGCGGGGGGCTAGCGGTCTTTGGTCAACGATTATGTTGGAGCTTGACAGATGTGTCATTGAAATGTTGTTGGACCTCAACCGTGTTGGATGTAGGGAGGGACCCAGTCTTCAGAATGGGTGCAGCACTGGCGGTAACTCGAGGAATAAGGGGTAAGGTAGCCGGGACAGAGACGATGGTGAGCATATCCATACAATATCGGCCTGGGCATTGTAATGGCACGCTAAGCAGGGACTTTCTGGTGATTCCAAAGTCGAGTGCCCAGATATCGAGATGGTTTGGCCGGGGCGGCTAATGAAAACTGGTAAACCCTGAGATTAGACATCGCCAGAATTCTCAATAAGGATTTTTGAATGCGAATAAAATCGCGAATAAAATCAGGTCTTCGTTCATCACACAACGTCATGGAAGTATTAATATACATAAGTACTAACGAACACTGGAAGCGAGGCTTGAGGAAGACAGCGGGCGAGGCCCCTGGCGTCGGGCCCTTCCACCTGCCTAGCAGCATGAAACTAGGTCGAGTAGGTCGCGACTGGGTGGGTGGATCCACTCGTGAGCGTTGGGCTACACAGAAACGTTCACAGGTACTGCAGAGACAAGTAGGTGCAGCTATTGGGTGTGGTGGGTGGGAGTAAAACAAGAGTTGCCGAGGCCGACGTGCCACATCTCGAGTTCAATCGAGGGTTGTGGGGGAAAGAGACTGCTTACAGAGAGTATGTGTGACTGTGACCTATGCTCGAAAAGACCGCACTCTGCGCGCTTTCTTCGTGCCTCACTACTCTGCAGATCACTAACTCACAAGCACGTCTCTAAATGGAGAAGAGGGGGGGATCATTATGGCTATTTTCCTTCCTCCTTTTCTGCGACCTCTGGTGAGGGTCGTAGGCCTAAACTCGAAGGATCCGGAAGCCTGACACCCTTTGACACCCCAACCTGGCAAAAATAGATTTTAGGGGCGTGGAGCATGTGAAGATGTTGGAGTGCTGAACTGATGCAGTGACAAAGCTGGCATTGCTTCGAAGAATGGCGGCGATACAAGTGTGAATGTGGCTGGCTCGAATGCGGTGTTCAAATGTCTGTGTATTGCGGTGACCTGGGGCGATGTTATTGGCATGTGCTGGAAGTGTGGAGGTAGGGGGTTGTGGAGTAGGATGGCGGTGCGGGGTGTGTCGCCAAGCTAGGCATCGAGGGTGGAGCAATGTGTTAGGCGCCGAGAGAAGTTGACTTCTCCAGTTCCGCGATTAACGTGAGAGCTTTGATACTCAGCCTCACTTTGAATGTTAAATTAATGACCTTTCCGAGCTTTCTCACAACTATCCTGCTTGTTCGTTGACCCCCCTCGTCGACACTAAACTCGTTCCCAGCTAATCGACTCGCAATGTCCTCTTACCTGAAACGCTCCAAAGGGAAAAAGCCAAAGGGCAACCCTGCAATTATCACAAGCGCCTTGACTCCTGCAGCTCCTGCAGCCCCTCATGCCCTTCCAAGTGCTGAAACTCTTCTCCGCACACCTGCGGCCCCTCAAGCTCTCCAAACAGCCCAGAATCCAGCGCCTACCTCTGGTAATGAATATCAGGGCATCATCTCGATGCCGCAGGAAGACCCGTCGACATCGCTCGAGAAAGTAAAGGCAGTAGGCAGCACTGTTCTTCATGGTTTGGCGGTCGTAGCAGGAGGACTCCGGGACTGTTCAGACCTCTGCCTGCCTCTGAAGGCTGTTGCAGCCGCGTTTGTAACGATTTATAACATCTTCGATGTGCGTAGTCCATTTTTATCACTTTCACGTTATTGAGCTACGATCTGCAGGGGGTATCCACCAATACTGAGGAGCTAATAGAACTCGAGAGAAGATCGAAAAAAATCCTATCACTCATCAATAGATACAAGGAGGAAGGAGGATTGTATGCGCTTGAAGAGAGGGTCGAAAGTTTCTCCACGTGTGTATTAGCCTCGCCCTCTTGCAGGCGTATCTGATTTCTCTCTGGCGGTCTCACAGAGCTATCGAAAGCTTGGTTGAATCCATTCAAGGCTTCCAAGATCGATCATTGGCGACCCGCGTCGCCATGGTTTCGAATGACCGCGGGACTATACAAAAGACGTTGGGGAACCTCAGCGGTGTTTGTGATTTCTTCCTTGTTAGTATTCAAACTGCGGATCGTGCTCGTGTACACATGGCACTCACTGCGTTCCACAGATTGATATACAGATCCACACCAACGTAACCGTACAAAAAATGTTAGAGGTAAGCAATTTCACGCCTGAGGAATCACGCGCGGTCTCATATACCATCAACAGCTGCTGAATTCCCGTAAGCTGCTTGCTTTTGTGAGAACGACAATTACGATTCTCATGTTATAACAAGGCCGGATTGACGAACTTCGCCTCGAGGGTACTTCGTATAAAAGTCGGCGCTCCGCCTACGGCGATCCCACGGGATGTATGGCTGGCACGCGTGTCAATGTCCTCGAAAAGTTGGAAGCCTGGGCTTCTAACGAACAGGGTACCAAGGTGTATTGGCTCGTCGGGATGGCGGGCATCGGAAAGTCGACAATCGCGCAGTCGCTGTGCAAGCGCTTGGAAGAGCGGCAGATGCTTGGGGCGAGTTTCTTCTGCTCTCGAGCTTCAGAGAAAGCCAGTAATGCGCACCTCATCGTCCCGAGTACGGCATACCACCTTGCGAAGGGTTCGCCCGCTATCAGGGTGGAGGTTGTGAAAGCCCTGGAGAAGGATCCGGATTTGGTGGGGTCGAACGACCTGAAGGAGCAGTTCAAACGTCTTATCAGTGACCCATTGCGGACTGCTGTCGACCCTGGGGGGAAACTTTACAAAGTTGTCGTCATCGATGCTCTCGACGAATGTACAGACTCCCTCTTCGTCTCTCGCCTCATCCGGCTCATCCTCAGCTCCGCATCGAGCCTTCCCCTCAAGATCTTCCTTGTCGGCAGACCCGAGCATTCCCTTACTACCGCCTTCAGTTCCTCGCAAGGTTCCCATGATACTTTCTTCCTTCACGATATTGAGAACGACGTTGTGGAGAGTGACATCCGAAAATATGTGAAGGAGTCGCTGGCTGAAATCAAGAAGGAATATAATCCAAATCAGGAGGATGGGTGGCCCCCGGACAGCGAACTGTCTCAAATCGTCAAGGACGCCGGGAAACTTTTCATCTATGCATCTACAGCCCGGCGCTATATTCGAGACGGCGGTCCAAGTTACAAGCAACGACTCACGTTGTTGGCGAGACGCACAAGGACCTTGCAACAGACTTCGGCCATCGATGGGCTCTATGGAGATATTCTTGCGCGCGCCTGTCATTGTCGGGAAGAAGAAGAATTGTCATGCCTGAAGATCCTTGTCTCATTCGTCGTATTCCTCCGACAGCCTTTGTCACTTAATGCTCTTTCTGCTTTGTCCAAGATATCGGAGCCGAGGATATACTTGACGTTACTCAGCTCCGTCATTCATATCCCCTCGGAAGAAAATGCGCCGGTCTCCGCATTTCATGCATCATTTCCGGAATTCCTCATAGACCCCAAGCGCTGCCCGCCAAAAGCTTTCTCTCTGTTCACTCCTCTCCTACCCGCCGACGGCCATGCAGAACTTGCACTCAAATGCCTAGAGCTCATGAATGAGTCGCTCAAATATAACATCTGTGAGACTCCCGAAGAGGAAACTGTCTCGCACATGGAGAGAACCAATCCACCCGAGAATGCCGGCAAAATCCCCGAAGCACTCAAATATGCGTGCGTCTACTGGGCTGCGCATTTCAGTGAGGCGCAGGATTTGGGCCAACCGATGATCACATCCCTGATTGGTGCTCTGCGGGTCTTCCTGAAAACACATCTCCTGCACTGGATGGAGTGTTTGAGCATGATCCGTGAGCTGAGGACAGGTATTGATTCACTCCTGAGCATAGATATGGCTCTCTCAGTAAGTCTTGAACATGAGGAAATAAGGTTTATGTGCTGATGTCATGGTAGTGCATCCAAACTGTGGATATTGAGGATCTACGGTTACTTGCTGATGATGCCTGCCGATTTTTGCGGATGGGTTTCGAATGCATTGAGCAGAATTGCTTCGAGGTTTACCAGTCTGCATTTATGTGGATTCCCAAAAAGTCATTGATGCATCAAATCTATGCTACGCAGCTGAAGCAGGGGCCAAAAGTCGTGTTAGGCCTTCCTGATTTATGGGGACCAATGGAGCTCTGCATCGATAGAAATTCAAACAGCAATTCTGTTGCCTTCTCCAATGATGGTAGCCAAGTTCTCTCCGGATCGGATGATCGGATGGTCAAGATTTGGAATGCAAGAACAGGCGAGTTGGAAGCCAAATTTGAGGGCCACCCGTGTTCTGTGGAATCTGTTGCTTTTTCACATGGTGGTATGCGAGTTGTCTCTGGATCATGTGATGGAACAATCATGATTTGGAATGCGAAGACAGTTGAGCTGGAGGTCAGGTTGGAGGGCACCACTGGTACTCTGTCATCTGTTGCATTTTCACATGATGACACACGAGTTGTTGCTGCGTATGGTTGTACGGTCGGGGTTTGGGACGCGAAGACGGGCAAGTTGGAGACCAAATTCAAGAGCCACACGGGTGTGGTGTTATCTGCTGCTTTTTCACACGATGGCACGCGAGTTGTCTCTGGATCATTTGATCAGACGGTCAGGGTTTGGAATACGAGGACAGATGAGGAGGCCATATTCGAAGGCCACACGGGATGGGTGTCATCTGTTGCTTTTTCACATGATGACACGCGAGTTGTCTCTGGATCGCATGACCAAACGGTCAGGGTTTGGGATGCAAGGACAGGCAAGTTGGAGACCAAATTCAAGGGCCACACGAGTAATGTGACATCTGCTGCATTTTCACATGATGGTACAAGAGTTGTCTCTGGATCATTTGATCGGACAGTCAAGATTTGGAATGCAAGGACAGCCGAGTTGGAGGCCACATTTGAGGGCCACACGGGTTTGGTGTCATCTGTTGCTTTTGCGCATGATGACACGCAAATTGTCTCTGGATCGGATGATAGGACAATCAGGATTTGGAATGTGAGGGCAGTTGAGTTGGAGGCCAGATCTGAGCACCACACGGGTGGGGTGGCATCTGTTGCAGTTTCACATGACAGCACACGAGTTGTCTCTGGATCGTATGATCATACGGTCAGGGTTTGGGATGTGGAGACAGGCAGGTTGGAGGCCAGGTTGGAGGGCCACACGGATCGCGTGGTATCTGTTGCTTTTTCATATGATGACATGCGAATTGTATCTGGATCGCATGATCAGACGGTCGGGGTTTGGGATACGAGGACGGGGAAGTTGGAGGCTAAATTCGGGGGCTGCACGGATTTCGTGACATCTGTTGCTTTTTCGCATGATGATGTGCAAGTTGTCTTTGGATCGCGTGATATGACGGTCAGGATGGGGAATGTGGGGACAGGCGAGGTGGAGGCGATATTCGAGGGCCACTCGAACTGGGTGACATGTGTTGCTTTTTCGCATGATGACATGCGAGTTGCCTCTGGATCGAGTGATATGACGGTCAGGGTTTGGAATGTGAGGACAGGCCAGTTGGAGGCCAAATTCTCGGGGGGCCGCTTGAATCAGGTGACATGTGTTGCTTTTTCGCATGACGACACGCGAATTGCGTCTGGATGGGCTGATATGACAGTCAGGGCTTGGAACGTGAGGACAGGCCAGTTGGAGGCCAGTTTCGGGGGCCACAAAGAATGGGTGAAATCTGTTGCGTTTTCGTGCAATGACAACCAAGTTGTCTCGTCGCACAGTGGTGTCATTAAAATTTGGAACCTGGCTTCAGAAGGGCCTCTCGTTCTGGCTGATGATGACTCGCATGACGTTGGACTCCCTCTACCCTTCCACCCTTCCTTCTCTGATGATCACCACTGGGTGGTGAGTCCACATTGTCATTGCTGGATCCCCTCTGCCTACCGCACTGTTAATCGAAATGTCTTTTTTGGTGACAAGGTCTGTTTTGGATATGGGTCAGGCCTTGTAGTTATTCTGGATTTAGGCTCTGTAGCATAGACATCCAACTTATGTGCTTTAATACAGAATCATTCACTCTGTACTTCCTTTCACCCTTTATGCTATAGTTTCCACTCCTTTCATCTTGCATTACCCTGGCATAAACTATACGTTAGCAATGTAGGTACCCAAGTATGGCCTGAACGGGTCTTAGTAGGCACTTGGTTTGCCTTAGCGGCGGTGTAGAGATATCACAAAACTGCGTCTCTCATGGGAACAGGAACGCAAATCCATGAGTACGGTCGTCTGAACCACGGTTCCCATTAGAATATTCAACCCCAGTCTAGTCAACCAGACAAAAAACCTGGAAACCTCAACCTCATCCCAATCAATCACTGTCGTCAATCTACATTATAAATCAGCGTGCCCCTCAACCAGACAAAACCAAATAAATACCCACCACGATCTTGCCCCTCGCCTTTGCAGCAGCCGCTCTGGAACTCCTGCCCACTGGTTGGAAATTCAACTGGCTCTGTCCCCTCCCAGGCGTAGCAGCAGCAGCCTTTTTCTTCGCAGGTGTTTTCTTAGCTGCCGGTTGACTATAATACCCACAGGGACAACATCCCAATGAGCGAAGGATAGAGAGAGCAGGGGATAGTACGAACCTAAGTACAGCGGCCCTACTCATCTTCTTACTCGGCCTCGGCACTTCTTCTTCATAATCGTCGTCATCCTCAATTTCATCAACCTCAATAACCTCCGACTCCTCGTCGTCACTCTACTCGACGTCGGATTGGCATCAGTTCCCCTTGGGTAAACACTTCCCACTCACCTCGACAGCTTTCTTCCCCCGTCCCCTCCCAGCAGGCTTCTTCGCTGCCGCCGCCCTCGTCGCTGCCCCAGTAGCCTTCTTACCTCTCCCTGCACCGGTAGTTGTGGTGGCCTTTGTGGTTCTTGATGGGGCTGTAGCACGTTTCTTTCCCGGGGGAGGCGGCGCATCTGAATCCTCGTCGAAATCGGATTCCCCACCTCCACCTTGTACGTCAACCTCCATGAGCATCGAATCATCTGACTCAGGGAGCTCTTCCGGTTGTGCTTTGGCCTAAAATATCGTGTGAGTATGTAGAGGCTGAGTAGAATAGGAGATGGTGAGGGACGAACCTTGCTCTTGCCTTTTTTGGCTTTAGCTTGTTCGATATATTGCTGTTCCTGTTGCTCTTTTGCTTTGGCCAGCTATGCACGTCGCGGGATTAGAACTGGAGAAGAGGACGACTAGAGAGACATGCGTACCAATTCTTCTAGGTCATCCTCGTCCATATCCTCCTGCTTCGCCACACTCTTAATCAAGGCATTCAATGACTTCTCCACATGCCTACACGGAACGACAGCTCAAAATCACCGAAACCAAAGGTTCAAAAACTCACTCACTCTTCAATCGCATGTATATTATCCTTCTCCACAAAAATCTGAATCGCATCCGACATCCCCGTCTCGCCAAGCAACTGCAACTCCTGCGCACCCAAATACTCCTTCACAAGCGCCTGCACCCTCACCTTGGCCAGCTTCTCTTGCACACTCAAATCAGGATCATCTATACTCAACTCGGGCTGGTCAATCGCAACTTTCGCTCCCCGAGACCCCACACCCGATTTTTTAGACCTATGGAAAGTAAGAACATCGCGGGGGTTCGCGATCCGGCCTTGGAATTCTTGACCAAAACGTATAGGGTTGAAGGTTTCCGTTACACCCGTTGCATCGACTTTGATACGGATGAGTGGAAGCATGGGTTTAAGTTCCGGTTCGCCTTGGGCCTTCGCTTGAGCATTCCGTTCCTCCCATTGTTCATGAGCCTTTTCAATGAGGGCATTGACGCGGCTTTTAAGGAATTTGGCGATTTCAATGTGGTCGGTGATGTCGAGGCCTTCTTCTTCGGATGCGGATACGAGGGCGATTTCTTCGATTACGAAGGGTCGGACCGTGCGTAGTGGGATGGGTGTGAGTTGGAATTCTTTTCCTTGGATCTCGACGAGGGCGACGTGTCTGTTTCGTGTTGTGAATAGGGTTGGACTGTGAGGTAGTGGAATTGGCACGCACTTTTCTAAGGCTTCGCCGTCAGCGAGGGACGTGGCGACAGAAGACCCGGGTTGAGTTATGTAGTAATTCTTCCCAGCCACGGGTTCTGGGACGATACGGCAGTCGTGTTCATGACCCCATACTACTAGGTCAATGCTGTCATCAAACATGCCTTCAGGAACGAATTCCTGCGGGCCATGCTTGACACTATCTGAATCAGCTTAAAAAACCCAGCAATCATTGTGGGACACACCGATTCTGATGCAACAACAAAATGTTAAACCAATCCTCTTTATTCTTCGGCATATACATCCTAACACGATTGCTTCTCAACTCGAAGTGCATCCTCTGGTCCTTGACGTTCCCAATTCCGTACATGCCCAAGTATGTGTTCCCTTTACGCAATAGGACCGGACGCACGGCAATGCCTGTATTCTGAGCATTTGCGTCTGAGACCGGGAGGTCGATTTTACCCATGTAATTGAGGAGCCCAGAGACGGAGAGGACGTCGAGCGCACAGAGGGCACCATCTGCACCTGTGCCTTGTGGGTCATCGTGATTGCCGTGTATCGAGAATACTGGGATCCCGACGTTGAAATTGGGATCTTCATAATTAATGGCAGGGAACCTGGAGGGCCCTCGTCAATTCACGAACAGCGCAAAGGTGCATAAAGCCCACTCACGAAAAGCTCTCTGCCTTACCCTCGTTAGGGTCACTCAATAACTCGACTTGGACGGGTTTGTCGCCCATAGTGTATTCCCTCAACAAGGCCATGACACGGTACAAACACTCCCTGGAGGGCTTGTTCTCGTGAAATAGGTCGCCTGCAAGGAGGATAAAGTCAACCTGTGGGTGTTGGTTTTCGGATTTGGAGTATGAGGACATTAATTCGACGGACATCATGTTTTACTGCGAGTTGGAGGATTTCTTCAAAAGTGTTGATGGCGTCTTGGCCGCGTATGGGGTCGCGTTCGTTGAAGCCGATGTGGTTGTCAGTGGCTAGGAGAATGCGAATGGTATCATCCGGAGCTGTAGCGCGTGTGTGAGCAGCCTAGCTCAATGTACCTGTGTCCAGACTCACAAGCATGATGGATAGCGGGAGTTGGTTGGGGGGAGTGCTCGTTGTCGGACATGGAAGCGCGTTAATGAGCGTCTATTTGAAATTGATCGAAATTGATTGATGCAGCATTGCTTTCTCACGCTGGCATACTCCACTTTTCTTGTCTTCTGTATTGCATTCCTTGGGCTTTTGGTCGCAACCTCTCTTTCTCCGTTTCTTTACCCTCCCTCTGTTTCTCATGGCTCAGAAAAATCCACCCAAACCGGCCTCAAAGGCTATGGTCGTATGTTACTCCACACCTCATTGCAGGGCATACTTACAGAACATGGCTTAGACGGGTGTCGTTGTATTCTACCTCATTGCAGCACTTGCAGTTCGTATCCCTATTTTATGCAAGATATCTCAAGCTGACTTTGAGCATCTTCCCAGATGGTCATGGTGTAAGCGCCAAGCTTCAACTGCCAGCAGTTCAGCGCTAACAACACCTGCAGTAACAAATGGGTGCTTAACGCTACGGACGCACCTCTATTCTTCCTCTGGACGCAACTCGTGATCGCCGCTGTCCTCTTCATCATCTCCGATATGCTTCGCCTACTTCCAGACCGCCTCTCGTTCGATTTTGCCACATGCAAAGGCCTCGTGGCCATGGTAAGCCTCAATGTCATTGGCCTCAGGTGCGTCTCCTGAATCCTTTTCGCCAACCTCCTCCCGCTCATTTTGGTACGCAGTTTCAGCAACTACACCCTCAAATATGTCGACGCCTCCTTCTATCAAGTTGCCCGCGGACTTCTGCTTCCGTTCACGGTTGCAACCTCCTACATCTTCCTGCATACCCGCCCATCCCTCCTCATCCTCCTTGCGTGCACAGTTGTCACTCTCGGTTTCTTCATTGGCGTCTTCCTTGACGGTACGCCCATCTCTACGAGGGGCGTTCTCTTCGGTGTCGCCAGCTCAGCCATCACCGCCGTTCATTCTGTGGTCATCAAACAAAGCCTTAC
>JAEUWS010000031.1:0-42835 GCA_018524945.1 Podaxis sp. C-F-92630
AGACAGCAAGTTTTTTGTTGGTGGGTCTACAACCATAATTTGGCGCCCATGCCTCCCCTCATCGATCTCGGGCCGAATGTTCCCGGATAACTGGGCAGATCGCAACGATACCGTCCACCTAAATCTTGAACCTCGGTTCGCATATCCTCTCGATGGATGCCAATAACGTCTGTAGTGACATCTGGTATGAAGTCCTGCGATACCTCTACTATGGCCCTGGAGCCCTGAACGAGGAAGAAGCTATGGGACGAAAAACTATCGTCAGCTTGGCGCGTGTCTCGCGATTATTGAATGACTGTGCCTTGGATATACTGTGGAAAAGAATGAACTCCTTGCAGCCCGTAGCGCACATAATCAACTATTGTGCATCATCCACAGACAAGATCCTCGAGTATGCTAGGGGTTCCTACTGGGTTAGTAGTCACCGCGATATGTGTGCAGGTTATTGTTGATGTCCCACTGAATCAAGGAACCATGTAAACCTCTCGACGGCAGCATTCGCTCCCGCGTGAGGGATCATACTCGCCGAGTTCAGGTGCTTGACCTTGGTCAGGGGGTTGAAACGAAGGAGGCATCCCTTTGGATCGCCCTCGTGGAGTGTATGGGTCAAACTGAATCACTTCTTCCCAACTTGCACGAATTAACGGTTCCCGAGATGGAAGAGGCATATCTCAATTTCCTCGCACACTTCATTCCTCCAACTTTGAGACATGTCACAACGCTGCCGTGTCATAATACAGCCACTGGGCTGTTGCCACTTTACAAGCTACTCGGTTCTCGTGGATGCTGCTTGGAGAGCATCACGCATTACACAGAACAGCCGCGGGAGTCCCTTCCGATACTCGTGACATTCATAGATCTCAAGTCGTTGTACCTTCATACGATCCGAGACGAATCGCTGTTCCACTTTCCGAGATACTGCAGAATTTTTCGTCTCTCGCGTATCTTCGGGTTGATCTCCAGTCGTATTTCTCAGTGACCGACGGAGTAGGACATCTATCTTGTCGGAACTACACTCTCCAAGTGCTTGATGTCACTGGCAGCCCGGGAGAGTTAGAGGCGCTGCTCATGAGAGCAGAATTCCCTTCACTTTGGTCATTACGGCTGTCTATATCAAGGGGATGGGATTTGTCTTGGAGTTCCCTTTGCAATCGAGTCGCTGCTCATTTCCCGGCTCTGTCTATCTTCTCGCTCCGGGTCCTGGGCGGCATCTATCCACCTGTGATGATGCAAGACATTACTCAATTGTTATCCCGACAACTCACAACCTTTCGTCTGGACCACACTTCACATCAATTCACGTTGTCGGACCTGAATACGATGATCACCGCGTGGCCCCGCCTCCGCATTCTTTCCCTCTCCGACTCCTTTCCCGCATCGTTTGATGCCAATGCTCTAGTGGTCCTATCACAAAGCCCAATCTTACAGACGCTCTTCATTAGTGTCGATCTTCGGCTGCTGACACGTCCTCTTGACGATGGCATACTGCCTCCTTCAAGAAACTGTTTGGAGGAACTATGTATCCTCGGAGACTGTAGGATTCCCCCAGACCTGGAAGAGAAGCTTATCCTAGCACAAAACCTCCTTGCTCTATTCCCGCGACTACGAGTAGTCCGGTCGTTCATGAAATGTGAGGATACTCGTGATCTGACAGCAATCATTAAGGCCATGAACAGAATGGTAGCGGCGGTTTCCTTTGATCGACGGCGGATCTATTCCGTTAATTAGTCGAACCCCTTCGATAGACACTATCTGTACTACTTGCCCTACATTGCATTTACAAGTCACGTGAACTGTAAATATAGGTCACCACACAGCCACTGGATACTGGATACTCTTCGCCGTTGTCTACGATGTCGAGCTCAGTGTCTCCATTTGCGCGCAGCACCGCCTTTGAGGACTCCCTTCTCGCTGGAAGGGAACAAACGGTAGGCATAGTATCTCTCTTCCCACTGATGCAGCAGCTCATGTATACAGATCGAGGAGATGTACAGTATCCCAGAAAGTTTCCTCGAAATCGAGGTCAGAAACCCACAGACCCATGGTGCATATCTCCTTGGCCCCCTTCTCCTACATTTCTTACAGAATGCTCAATACGCCGCCAGGCTTTGGCCGCAAGATGTACACCGACTATGAAATCGTGTGCAAGGCACGCCCGACATTATCTCCTCCGCCAGCCCACTCATAGCCACTGCAGACAAATATCCCTGCTTTCAAGCTCCGGCATTCTGTCGTTCGTCGACGTTACTCTGACTTTGAGGCTTTTCGCGACATCCTCGAGCACGAATCCACTCGCGTCAACATTCCATCCCTCCCTGGGAAAGTATTCACTAACCGTTTCTCCGACGAGGTTATTGAGACTAGAAGAGAAGGGCTAGAGCGTTTTTTGAGCATTGTTGCTGGTCATCCACTTCTCCAGGTGCGTTCTGGTATCTCTCTTGTTCTGCGGGCTCTGAGCTGTTGTTAGACCGGCAGCAAAGTCCTCTGTGCCTTTTTGCAGGATCCAGCCTGGGACAGATCACAATGGGTCTAACATCCCTCAACCAATATCATTCCTGTATTATTACGCCGTTGAATTATATCCCATGCTCGAATGCAAACCCCTTTTCTTTCGCACACATCCTTCCTTTCCACCGGCGATGCCTGTGAACCCGAGCGTTCTCGCTAGTCAGCAATACCCCTACCTGATGCTTGAATCTACATATCGCATAATGTTTGTTTCTGAGGTGGAATTCTCCCCGGTGCTGACATCACGTCATATTCCTTGCGCGTGCGGGCACAACATGTTGTATTGATCCGAATGAGGTCATACCAATAAGGATAACCTCCATGCTTTACTGTGTTCCGTCGAACGATTTTCACCTCTACGAGCAAAGGCAGATCATGTGCAAGCTAGGTCGGTTTCAAGACTGATCGACAGACAAATGATTGACCATATTCCAGTTCCTCTACGTGTGAACACACGCCTTGGGGTTTATTCGTTCTGTCGCCCAAAGCAATCGCCCACAGTCCTGTGTTTGCTTTACGAGCTACTCACTTTATCCGGCAGAAACGTGATCCCATGCAAACCTCTCACATATGAAAGAACGTGCATCAACATTAACTTACAAATCGCGGAAGACACCACAAATCCAGAAATGAGCGACGTCACTAGCAATAGGAGCTGAATCAGGTGAATCCAGGAGACCTCTCCCTTACCGGACTCGTTGGAGTAGAACCTAGCAGAACTGGAGACGGCGGTAGTAGGTACCAAACGATAAAGATATTGAGACCCGAGCTAACCTCAAAGAGTAAGGTGTAAACGCCTATAAGGTACGAGCTCGGTTTGCGCCAAAGGATCCACCCGCTCCTATTTATGAATGTCTTTTCTGCAACAAAAACGTCAGAATAGGGACGGTTGTGGAACCTGCTGCTAGTAGCAGATTAATGGTCTTGCTTAAAGATGTTCTGAGTCATCCGAACACATCTTGGTAGTGGAACTCGGCATCAGTTTCGCCTGGTTTTCGTGCAAGTGGGGATATGTTGGTCGCTCAATCAGTTCCGCCTTGTCGATCGATTGAAGGTAGATACTCGAGACATTTATCAACGGTGCACCATCAATCATGTCAGGGAAGACCAAGGTGTACTGTGGTTGCGAAAACACGACACGCTTGTAGAAGGTGGGTTCGTGGGGGCACTACTGCGCTAAGAAGAACACATGATCTTTCACTCGTTCTTGTCGAAGATGAACGTGGCATCCATAGCCCTCGAGCATCAAAACCAGGTGGCCATACCACAGGACACAACCGCTTTTGAAGCAGCGTTTGAACAGCCTTCAGCGCCATTCCAGCGCCCCTCGCTAGCCCGTCAGTAGATATCTTCAATCTTCATGGTGGTGGCACCACCTGCTTTAAGCCATTCCTCTACCATAGTTTGACCTCTCGACGCGACGATGTTCTCAAATTCGACCAATAATCCCTTATTAATTGTAAAGTGGCGGACTATAACACAGCAAACTAAAGTGGTAAGGTCAATCATTTCAGCTGTATTTTTCCGGGAATTGACAATTACCACAAGTATCTCATTCATAACTCGCTTGTACTGATCATTTCCATGGCAAATATACAAAAGAATGGCTGGCATGGTTTCACAGTTGAGTATCACTGACACAAGCGACCTCATACATCAGCCAAACATACACACGACCACGTCCTAGTAGCTAACCAATGCCTAGTAGTTGCAGACGCAGACTTGCTCTAAGCATTGTACACATTCGTGTGAGTCAAACGCTCAGGAAGACACACAGTGGTATCACTTACGGTCATTGCAGTAGCCACCGTGGTAGCCCTGGCCTTGGGCAATGCAGCTGGCGCTGCAAAGTGCATCACCTGCACCAAAGATTCCGCCCACTTGGCAGGATAACTGAGTGGCGGGAGCTGGGGCGGCGAGAGCGGTAGTAGAGAAGAGGGCGATGAGAGCAAAGAAGACTTTCATGATGTGGTTTGTTCACTGGTGAGTTGCGAGTTCACGTTTGGTGCTTGAAGTGGTCGAGATTAGCTGTCTTTTATGTCTGTGCGTCAGATCCACTCGATCCCTCTGCCTGCCTCACATTTCTCATTCACCACATGCGTGCAGCACCCACTTGTACCCCTTGGCATCGGTGATCGTGATAACCACGAGGTACTTCTACATTTCGCTCAGTACCCTAACATAGGTGTGGGCACTAGCTGGCCGACATGTCCAGCCGCCTTGGCGCTCGCTTGCAGCGTAGTAGCTATAAATAACGAATTCATTATCATTCCCAATCCCACGGTGTCTCCCCTCTTTCTTCCACCCTATGGTCCGTCCATCTCCTGGAATAGTTGGCATCGTACTAGCCATCAGCGAGGAAGCGCCGTGTTTCGATTCTTCGGATGGCATGGCTATCCGAACCCCCGTCCGCACCCCCCTCTGGACACTCTCAGGTGTCCCTCCACCTGGTAACAAGTCCTAAAAGGATCTAATCCATTGAAGGCTGTAGAACTCACATCCAAGTCAGCCATATGGATGATCTATGTCAGAGCAGAATGATATCCCACGTTCTCGTTCCGACTTAGCAGCACCGCTGGTCCACCCATGTTTCCGGCTCGGCTCTACGTCGTTCATAAGCAGATAGATGAGATGTCTTCGGCACTTGTCAATCCCACATGACTGGAGCTAGGTAGCTTCTCTGTGCACTCTGAAGACTGGGAAGTCTTTACATACGTGGACTAACTATCACGCAAGCGAGGTCGCGGGATTAGAGTAGATTAATGGCTGCACAAACAGTCCTCTTCTGCGAGTTTCGTTTGCAAGCTCGACTCAGAGAATCTGAGTGATAAGGCTACCTTTTTGTGCAGTGGATATGTTGTCGTCGAGGCTATCGTCTTCTCTTTCAATAGATATTTCTCACATCTGGTGGTTCATCAGCTGGCTAGAACCGCGTGTCGTGGTCTCCATCTGGTCAGCATGAAGAAGTGTGGTCTGTTTGACATGGCACTCCCATATCTCGCGATGAGGATGTTGACAGTGGATGATAAGCTAGATCTAGAATAGCCAGATAAACCATCGCCTGCTTGCTGCTCTTACCCGGCCATTTGAAACAAAACAAATGTATGTCAGCTCACCTGCCAATAAACGGGCTCTTTCATCCTTGTTGAGTGTGCTACAACGTAAGCTATACAGAGTCTTCATGCCCATTGGCTTCGTAAACAGCTGCAGTTGCTATCGAGAGTAGAAGGGCTCATTGGCAATAAGTCTGTCTCTCGCATAGCACAACTTTGGTATCATGGCATATGAACCCGTCGTGCTTTCTAGTCACCAGTCAGCCGGGGACACTTCACTGTATTCCTCCAAGATCAAGGAGGCAACATGGCGGGCACTTGTAGATGAGTCGTGGATTGCATCTGGGATTGCTTTTCCTAGTAGAGATATGGGGGCGTAACCCCCCCCCCCCGGTATTATTCAGATCCTCTTACCAGCGCCCAATGGATCTGTTTTCCGTCGTGATTCAGAGTGGAGCACAAATCACAACTTTTAAAGAACGGTGAAGTTGGCACACAGCAGCAACGAGGAACATATCTGATGTTAGATGGAGATCACTGCCACGAGATCACTTCCAATGATGCATGCAAGCTCTTCGCACCTTGTGAGCGGGACTCTAGAATCACTCTTGTTCAAGCTCGGATCTGACCTGAGGTGAAAAGAGGGATTTTACTAGTTCTAAAGTAAGGTAATAGGGGCTAACCTTTGGATTATAAAGTGGAAAAGAGAGGGACGCCGCGGGACAAGCGGTGATAATGAACTTGATATTTATAGCTGCAGTAGCGAGCGAGTGAATGCCAAGGTGGCTGCACAGTCGGCCAGCTAGTGTTCACACCCTTGTCAAAGTACTGAGCGAAATGCGGAAGTACCTCGCGGTTGTCATGTCATAGTATCAAGGCATAGGAGTGGGCTATTGCATGTATACACGTGGTGAGCGAGCAACGTGGGGCAGACAGAAGGATTGAGTGGGTCTGCTACAGACATAAAAGACAGCCAATCTCGACCACTTCAAGCACCAAACGTGAACTCGCAACTTACCAGTGAACAAACCACATCATGAAAGTCTTCTTTGCTCTCATCGCCCTCTTCTCTACTACCGCTCTCGCCGCCCCAGCTCCCGCCACTCAGTTATCCTGCCAAGTGGGCGGAATCTTTGGTGCAGGTGATGCACTTTGCAGCGCCAGCTGCATTGCCCAAGGCCAGGGCTACCACGGTGGCTACTGCAATGACCGTAGGTGGTCGTCGTGTATTCTTCTATACATCCGTCACTCACGTGAACCGGCATCATAACAGAGCAAATCTGTGTCTGCAATTATTAGGTGGTAGTCACCTCCGAGACCCAGGGAATGGGGCCATATGCACATAACGTATGATAGGTTGCAAATATGTTGATCGACATGTAATTGTACTGTCTATGATACTTGCTGTCCTATTGCATTGAGCAACGTCAAGGGTATGTTCCAAGTTGTCATCTATATCCCCGTGGTATTACTTTCAAGCAGACCATAACCCCTCTATGTGACTCTGACTCAGCCAAAGCTAGAATTTCTTCATGTGGGTAAAGCGGGCATAGGAAGAGCTCTATGGTCAATGTACAGACCAGTTCTACTGATACGATAGCACTGATATGGTGAAGATGCCCTTTGTACGTTGATGGCTCACATCTTGCTTCCTTCTTTGCTGCAGAAATGGCATCTGTTTTGGAATGACTTCTGGACTCTAGGCAGTTCCCTATGACCACTCATTTCCCAACCCTTCAACACTACAGCTTGATGGAGTTAACCGCTGGACACATTACAGTTGCACTTTCTTCTCATATTCACCGGGTCCTGTTTGCAGGCAGTCTGATCTTTTCCCTTGAAATCACGAACTCAAATCCACACCTTTCAGTGCTTTTACGCAAAACATAGAATCATGAAGTCTACCTTTGCTCTCGTTATCTTCTTCTTCACTACTATGATGATTGCTCCAGCTCCTGCCACGGAGATTCCCTGTAGGGCAAATACATGCTCAAATGGATGTCGCATTTCTTACGGCTCTGCTTTAGATCGATTCTCATCTGAGTGATTAAGTGCCTACTGAAGCCGATGTTATCCCCAGGCTGGTCTGTCACTGCAGCCGTTACATGACACTTGGCCCGGAAACTCAATGGATGTATTTATATCTGGTTTATATCCCCATTTACTATGACTGTGTTGAATTTTTGTATGCATGATGTGGGCAATGACCTATTTTTTTTGCGATTCAAACTACGCCTTGCTTCTGTTGATGGACTAAGATAGTTTGCCCTGTATATCTAATTCATAATGAGCCTGTGAAGTGTTCAATATCAGTCGGATATTCCATCACTCAACAGACCTCCATCACTATCTACATGTACACATCATTTCCGAGTCTGTGCTCGCTTGATTCCCCCAGTTACACCTTGACAGGTGATAAAAAGGGCTGTTGCTGGACATTCAGAATGAGTAACAGACAGGCCTTGGCCTCAATCGTCATCCTCAAAAGGATGTGTGACCTGTCAAAGCTTCCAGTTCCCTAGTGGTTTCTTGTGCCCCGTGACCACTGGTAGCATGTGCTGCATACGCTGACAGGCTGACTGGAAGTAATGATCGGAGACAATATCGGCCACGCTTTACTGTACCTGTCGGGTCCAACTTTCAGAGCATATAAAGCCTTGAGGAAGCAAAATCAAAACTTACAGATATCATGAAATGTAGCCAAATCCTCTTCGCTTTCGTCACTCTCTTCTCAGCTACTACCATGGCTGTTCCAGCTCCTGATGTGCACAAGGTGGATGCAACGTGCCCAGTGGCAGGTGTGACTGAGTGCCTCGCAACTTGCGAGTCCATTGGTGCTCAAGATTATTCCTGTGTCCTGGATGGTAGGTATTGTCTAGCTGAGTCTCAGAGCTCGTTTGACTTTATGTCCCTCACAGAGAATGGGAGGATGGTTTGTCGTTGCATACAATAGGTGGTGCTTACTTCTGGACTCAACGAATATGCTCAGTGAATACCATTCCTATGATAACTCAGATTACTTGCCTATGTGATAGCTATCAGTGGAACCTTGAGGCCATAGCTGCTGTCTATCTCTTAGGATCTGAGACAACCCTGTTCCTGAGATACATGAAGCATTCTCTGAGTAATGTTGAGTGCCAGAAGGACTAGGAGCTTGGCTGCCATGTGACAGATCAACCAGCCTTATAGTATAAGGACATGATGCTGCCACAACAAAACCAGCTTGACTAACTTACTCCAACAGAAGAAGCTTCCAGCACTGGTGAAGTAAATTCTTTCTCATCCATCCTCCCACTTGCTGATTCCTCACTATGAGCACCCACAAAACCCTACGAAATTAAAAGGCATTTTATGTCATATTTTTCATCCTGAATACTGGATGACAACCTGTAGGATTTAGGGACTCAGATTATTTTCTAAACCTTATGTATTTTCAATGACTGCTGAAAAAGATCAACTCTCTCAGACCATAACCCATTTAGTTATCTATTTTTATTAGCCAAATCTGGCCTAAGTGATAACACTTGATACCAACCATTATCTGTGGGATTGATGTCAATATCATTCACCTCAAGGAGTTCACACAGATTCAAGAGGAATTCTAAATCTGTGCCCCTCCACTGCTGTGCACAAGTGTTTTGTCAGTGGTGTCAGTGAACATGAGGCTGATAAATATATTTTGGATAATTTCACCAGTGAAATTCTAGTTGTATGGGACACTTACTGCAGCCTCAAGTTGGGCTAATTTCAGGTATTCTGCATTTAGAATGACTACAAAATGTTATCTAGGAGGGCCAAGTGAGCACAGTAGTGCTCACAGCATGGAGATGATGTGTGGAAGGTGGTTGAGAGATTAGATACTAGGTGGGAAGAGCCATGTGAGAGGTCAGAACTTGAAAATAGCATTTAGAACATGACATTTGGTCTGGAAGGGGGGGGGTGCACCTCTTCTAGACAGAAGGTTTAGAACAGAGGTGGTTTCAAGATCCACTGTTGAGCACACTTGATTTGTACATTGGCTTGGTAGTCAATAACAGGCACCTATCACTTTTGTCTGATAGGCCATACAATGTACTATGGGGTGCCTGATATTTGAATGGGCCCCATGTTCAGATGAACATTTGTATCATCCTTCATGCTTCATATAAAATTCAAAAAAATCATATATGATGACTATTAAGTACTCTGCACATTGTGTGTGCATTATCTAGCAAAACACAAAAACATTGCAGAGAGCAACAATTGAGGTCAAAGTCACTCTCAGTCACACTGGCTCAAAAAGCCCCAGCTGGGAAGCAGTGACTGATGTGACATTTGAACATGGGGCTCATCTGAATATTGGGCACTCCATAGTACTGTGGAACTATGAAAGAATCAGCAAGGAACACTGTAGTAATGTTGGATATGGTGTAGTGGCTAACATTATCACCTCTCACATGATAGCCTGGGGTTTGATTCCCCATATCTGAATCAAATTTTCACATTGTTCCTTTTTGGGAACAATACTGCAATGTATTTGCATGTTGTGGCAAAACAATAACTCCTCTGAAATTCATGCCATAGGGGTTTCAAGCAAATTATGATTCACTAATTTTGTTGCTTGGCCTGTAGGAGATGTCATACTTGTACATGATTCCCACCCAAGCTATATGCCAAATATGGTGTCCCAGAGTGAGCAGCCCAATGGAGCACCCATTGCTGTCAAATGTTCAGTTGTTACTGACATTGCCAAACAGGACCTCAGGTACTCTGATACAGATTGCACAGATCATGAAGGACTACATATCCTGGTTCCTATTCATAAGAGTGTGCAAACACATTTGATACTACCAATCAGAAGCAGATCTCACTTGAACAGGCCCAGACCATGCTCCTGGCTCACAAGCCTCCTCCTGAGGAGGACTGTTCTGGCACTGATACCAGCAAGGACTCCCAACCTGCTCACACATACCCAACCTTTGCAAACCACTTGATGACGAGCAGCAGCACCTATGGAAATGTCTTGGAAATGACATCCCTGAACCTAGCACAAAGGTAGCCTCACACAAGGAGCTTAGGCATTCACAATGCATGTGCCACCCCACATGGAAATTGACTGATGCTAGTGTATGAAATGCAAACCCTGACTACATAGTATGTACAGTTGCCTCTCTCTTAACCCATACCTCTGATAACCCATACTCTGCTGTAACCCATAGAATTTTCCTTCCACCAAGTTGGTACATGGGGGTTCCATGCCCATACCCCATAGCTTCACATACCCCATAACCCATAGGTATTTCAGCTCAAAATCCCATAGCACCCATGACTTATATAGTAATTTTATATTAATGTGACTGATAGGCAGGGTCTTGATGTCCAAGAAGGTTGGTCTCATGCATTAACAATGGCACTGAGCAGCTGTAGAAGTAACTTTTTGAGTTAGAATGCTTCCAAACCACCCACCCCTTCCACCTGAGGCCATAGAAAAGGATCTTTGTGCTCTCAAACACCTGGTGTTTTGTAGAGGACAACCACATGTCACTCCGGAATGTTGAACCATGCTGAGAAAAAACATGTTATGAGTGAAATGACACCTGCACAGCTGTCCTCAAACTACGAGAGGTGCAAGTAGGTGCAGCAGAACACTGAAATCAATGGTGGTGATAGCAGATTGATGATGACTCACCTGAGTCAGTTGTCATTGCAGGCCGTCGAGACGATTGCTCCATGACTATTAGTGTCTGTCCCTTGTCTACAGAACTGTCTTAAATGGACTTTTACATAGATATAGCACAAAAAGAATATTAAGAAAAGTTTAATGATTTTTATCTGCGCTAATAGCGGGACACCTCTGACAACCCATACCCTACAATAACCCATAGCTCCACCCTTCCATTGAGAGCTATGGGTTAAGAGAGAGGCAACTGTACAGTAAATGCATAAATAGCATTGAAAGGTTCTTTTGCAGCTGAGTGTTTGGGGTCTGCATTGCCTACATTTGGCAGCGCAATTGAGCGGCAGTCCGGCATTTCCTCAAATCAGTCGCATACGTATTGCCGATCCCGGCAATGGGCGCTCCGTTGAGCTGCTCACTCCGGGACACCATAGCCAAACGCCTTCGATAACTCAGCATAAAGCAGCGATTTTGCCTTGTCCACAGACTTATCCTTAATCCCCACCTCCCGGAGGACGCCGCGAATTCTCTGGAACTCTATCTCACAATCCGAGCAGCGAAAGAGAAGACCCTGGTGCTCTGGGGTATCCTTCATATGGGTTATGAGATCATGAGGGGTCTCGAACTGCGTCCAACAGAGGTGGCACTTGCGCCTCTTTAAATTAAAAGGAGGATGGGTGAGTAACGCGAGCTCGCGTCCGCAGACCGAACAGGAGGGGTTCATCCGAGACACAACTTCAATCCGCGGCTGCGCGGGCTCGTGTTTGGTCACTGTCGGACGCATCATATCGGGTCAGCCACCCTCCAGGTGTATAATCATAGCGGATGCGGTCTTGAGGGTAATATTGCAGAAAGGACACGAATTTTCGAGCGCCATCATGCACGAGGGACCTATGGTGCTGTGCGCCAGGGCATGAGTGGGAACGTTCTGGAATAGGGTGTAAAGGCGTACTTGTGCGAGTTTCAAGGGACTATCAAAGCCGCACGAGCAGGTAAAACACCAGTGGTGCACCGACTCCAGATGTTGCTTGAACCTACTGTTATGTGGGAAGAATTTGTTGCACTGAGCACAGTATGTATCTTCCTCCTCGCTGAACAACTCCCGAGCATACGATAGAGCATCTTCGTTGATTGCTTTAGCTCGCTCCTTGGCAATATAACATTCCAAATGCTGTACCGACTGGGATCAATGGCTCTCAGTAAACAGAGACTGACAGATATACTTGCCCAATCGGGAACTTTGTGGTTGACTGAAGGCTCTGTCCGGCGTGTCTCCGCATTGTGTTCATCAAAAATATGCCATCGTTTGGGGTGTAGGTGAGGGATTGCGCTCGGTAGAATCCATACAACGCCTACTTTGATCAGGTGTTTCCCCTTTGTAAAAGAACACTTGCACCACAGACATTCGTGTGGGTGGTGGCCTTTTGCTCTGCAATGCTGTCGCAGCCCCTCCGAAGAGGAAAATCGGCGCTTGCACTCGGAGCACTTTTAAGCCATAGCATTCGAAGAGGAACGCGCGATTCATCCGCAGCAAGTGGGCGAGGCTCTACTTCGTTGCATCATCTTCCTGGGAAAAGTCAGCTGAGTGGAGAGCTTCTTGCCCTCGCAGATAAATGCCTGTGAGTGCCATACCGGGACAAGGCATCATATATCACATATTCGGCCATATATCATTAATCTTACCCCTATATTCTACGATGACATCAGTCAGTCCTCTCTCCTCACATTCCGAGCGTTTTTCAGCGAAACGTTGGTGTCGCAGTCCACTCAAATCTTGTTTTCCAGTCTAATGTCCGACGATTCTCATATATCCCATCTTTCACCAGAACGCAATTCTCACAATGCCCGCGATGTTCCACCCCCGATTAAAGACCAAGTGCACCGTAACCGAATGGACCGTCCACCTTACTCGCTCGCCCACCCAAATCAGCAGTTCCATGTCATCTACACAGGATCTTGCTTTTGCGGAAGAGTCGAGTACGAGATTTCCCGTGAGAAACCTCTCGATGCAAAGTTCTGTCACTGTCCGACTTGTCAGCGATTGCATGGGGCACCATTTCAATGGGTATGCCTTTGTCCCAACCTGTAGAAGAAGCAGACTAATGAGAGTCAGGCGGCCATAATCCACAAGATAGACATGCACTTCACAAGAGGAGAGGATCAACTCATCTACTGGCATCCGGCAGAGAAGACGCAAGAATATTTATTGCCTTGCAAGGTCTCTTGCGCTAATTGTCGTACCCCAATTATGGACGAGGGACGAAACATGCTCCTGATATTTCCTACGTTGATCAATTTTCAAACTATGGAGGAAAAGAAAAAGTGGTACCCAACGTGAGCATCGGCTACATCTCCTCCATACCCGACCTAACAGGTAGTTCCAAGGTGTCACATCTTCTATTCAATGCGCTCGATGGACGTAAGAGATGGTCTGCCAAAATGGGAAAAACACAAAGACGAAAGTGAACTAATGTCTGAAACATCTGGCGGTGCTCCGGGAGGGTGTGGTTTATGAAGAGGAGTATTATCTCATATTGGACGATCACGTAGTTCTATAACATGGCCATTGGTCAATATGTATGTGGCTCACTCCTTGTACGCCCGGCCAAACATCACTTCCCTCAGCTTTCGGACAGAAGAGCTCTTGAGTGCGGTTTATGTAAAACGAAGGTCAGGAAAACAAGTGGGAAGGTACTTAAACCTCGGAAACGTCGACATACTGCGAGTGATAGTATTGTGCCAGTCTCACCAAGTTATAGTGAAACCTTGACGTTTGGATCACTCTGAGGTCACTCTGAGGAAGGATGCCTACCCATGACTAAGAACGCAATAGAGTTAAGCCGTGCTACTAACAAGCCACTTCCACACTCAAGGAGAGATCAGGATACACTAGTTTGCTGATATTCATGGTGTCATCCAGAAGCTGGTGGAGGATGCGACGGATATACTTCACTTCCCGAACTTTATGGAGGGTAGCGTTTGACGATTTGAAGTATCTCATAGAGAACGAGTTCTTGCCATAGCTCCCCATGTTATGTATATCAGGCCAATATGGAACACGAAACCGGCCTGCGCGGGTCATGTGCCTCCAGGAAGACTCAAAGAGTCCTGATTAAGTTCTGTAATGCTGACAACCCCCAGACCACGACTGAACTTGATCTGCAAACTGTCAAACTCAAATGACGATGGCGACGTGAGGGACTCACACACCAAATTGAATATATCGCCGACCGCCGTTACTTGCGAGTCTACGGGTGAGTGAAACGCGAGGGTAGAGTGACGTCTTTGGCCGGAGCGCCACAGTCACGGCAGGCGTCGTGCCTTCACCCCTAACTACTCCCTCGCCGTGGCTGTGGACGGCCGCAGCTTCTTTTCGCACCCACCCGCCGCACCCGATTCTTCTGCACCGTGCCTGTGCAGGTCCGTGGTCACGTAGTCAAAAGAACGGAACAACGCGCCACGGACGGTTTGAACCCACCCGCGCATTGCGTCGTTTTTCCTCATCCCGGTGGCCATCCCCCAGACGGGGAAGTCCTTCGGGCTTTCGCCCAATGACCGAACATCAGCCGACTCTCCTTCTAGATGTACGATAGCTTACTTTCAATGCCATTGTCAGATAACTCCCGCCAAAATGTGAAAGCGAACGCCAAAGAAACAGGTCTTGGCCATGTTGAACTTGCTGAGGACGACAACTGACTCGTCGACTACATTTATATACGGCCTATCCCAATCTCCAAAACGAATTATTATGATTCTATCGTGTGGAAAGGAACGTCTGCTACTCCCTCATTCATCTCGTATAGGCCTTCCATGCGAGCCCGACAGTATGTCAAAGGGTCGTCATCCAAATTAAATCACGCAACAACTGTTGTCAATAGAAAGAGTCACGCCACACATCTCCCGACAATTTTCATGACTGTTCTATCATAGGGAGATTCAAGGCGAGTGCACAGGTAAATGAATGGCGTGTGCAGATGCCTACAGAACCCGAGATGAAGTCACGATACGCCTGGTGAATATGATTGGAGGCACCTCCTTCATAACCATTACTTCAGCGTAAATTATCGATACTTATGCCTCTTATATAGAACGCTCTATCAGACCTCAATCTGAATCACGTGCCGAACTTGTGGGCGCTCATTCTGAGGGGAAGAGAAGTAGAAGGCTCCGCATCGTTTTATCAAAACGTAGCATATCAGGCCAGAGTACCTAGGGTGGTACTAGTAGTTCACTCGTCATTATTGGCTAACTCCATAGCTTCCTGAACAAGCACCACAGCGTCTCTAGAGCGAGGCTTAATGGAACAGTCGAAGGGTAGAGGGTGTCTAATAGCCCGTGAAAATCAGTCATATGTTTATCAACGAGGAAACTAAGATTCTTACGAAACAGCCTCTGAAGCATATTCTCGCGTAGGTTCGATTGGCCGGCCATCGGAATCCAGTGCCTTCTCAATATCGAAGACTGTCAGAAGTGATGCAACTACTAGCCAAATGAAGGATATCGCAACATGGGCCCCTGGGCAAATTCTAACTTGAATAAGTACATCAACCCCGGCGAATGTAACGAAGCGACCCACCTGCGTCCGAAGCCGAATAGGATATCAGTCGGATCTCGAACATCATTTTTCGTCTTCAATTGGCCATCTGCAGTGAGATACCTTTCAGGTTGGAATTCTTGCGGGTTTGGGTAATCGCGCTCATCATTGAGCATAGCCCTTACTCGCAGATGAGTCTCGAGAAAGAGGAGGAGGAATTGCGATTACCATTCGTTGAAAATAATGGTGCTATCTTTTGGAATATAATAACCTTTATAAACGTCGGGTGATGTGGATTTGTGGGCGACACCTGGAAATACAGTCAGTAAGAGATTTAGCATGAAGATGTGCCAACCATACCTCCTGGGACAATAGATTGCCAACTTATATCGAGGTCGGCTCAGCTGGTAATCGTGAAACCTAAGGTAAATCTTACCGAAACACCTCCTTTACGAGGGCAGATATATAGGGTAACATGGCCATATCCGCGCGGCTTGGTAACCTGTCGCCCTTCAGTATGCGATCCAATTCTTGCTGTGCACGTTTTTGTACGTCGGGGTAGCAAACCATTGCAAGAATAAACGTCTCCAGGGCAGCCGTTGTTCCACCCGAAGCAGCTATTGATTTACATCAGTAACGCAGACCGGGGCAGCGGTATGGACTAACCCATGTACACGTTGCCTGCCACGTCCTTGAAGAGGGTCATTTGCTCCTCGTCGTCCTTATTATGGCAGTTCTCAAGGCACAATGAGACGAATGAAGGATTCGAGGATGCACGTGTTGACTATATCCAGAAATAAGGAAGGAGCGTAAGGTTTGATCGAGTACCTATGCATGAGAGGACTCACCCATTTCTGACGAGCCTTCTCGAAAATCCCCTCTCTTAGCCTCTGTGCGTGAAGGCGTGCCTCGGCTGCCGTTTTCTGAAAAGAAGCGCCGGGGAACCAAGCAGGAAGATGTTTCAACAAGGGCACCATATCAACGAGCTTAGAGCCGATCGTTAATGTTTGCCCGATAATCCTTTGGGCACGGCGGGCGACCTGCATATTTGGATCATCTTCTTCACGAATGTCTAACCCGTATGTTGTTGAAAGTGTGACGGAGTCGACCATACTGTGTATATTGTCTGTTCTTGAGGACATCTTTCCCTAGAGAGAAAAGAGCCTTACTATTGTAGCAGTTTCATCAAGTCTGCAGGGCATTCCAAGAGCTGATGAAGAAAGCGGCGTATGTATTTGACTTCTTGGACTTCTTGGTCGAGGGCATTGTTGAAGTACTTGTTGAAGTACTTGTTGAAGAGACGACGACGAAGTCGCCATGGCTCACCGTAAGGCATAAAGCCAAACTGGAAGCCAAATCCAGACCTGGTAAGAGTCAGAATAAGCTTCTTTAGTAGAGGTTATTCGGCTTACAGCTCAGACAGCATAACTGACACCGGTCTATGAATCCCTTCGAGTTACAATCACTCCAAGTGAAAGGTCATGAATACGCACCGACTCGAGTATATCGCCGACCTTTTATCCAACAGCTCTTTGGCGGCATCGTATGAGTTGAGTATCACAATCGACTTCCCAGCAGCGTTCAAGTACAAGATATCTGAGTCTTCGACAGGTCGATATATTGCGTCACAGCAAAACTTGGGGGGAACACGCACTGTACTTCTTCCCCCATTCAACATACACCTTCCATGCATACGTGGCTGGTATACCAAACAGGTTCCCAACAATGGGCAGTCCTCTTGGGCCAGGTGGGAGGGGATGCGGGTTTGGGTGGCGGTTGTTGTACAGATATGCCGCTATCAAGAGCGTACCAGCCACAGCAATGGGCTCCCAAGGGTCCAAAACGGCCATATCGTCAGAAAGAAGCGGTGAGGAGGTAGTGGCTAGAGGACGAAGAATGGATGGTATCGCTTATAACTTCCGATACAACGCATTCCCCACGATCATTTCTATTTCAAGATCAATCCATTGAATGAAATGTTAGCGCTAATGTCTAAGCCAAGTGAGGCTAACCTGGAGTAGAACAAGACAACTGGCAGCTTCCAGCAAGCGCTGCGGGGACCATCTGCGAATTTCTCTCCAATCTTTCGCGTTCAAATCTGCTACCCACATGCTCTGGTCGGAGCACCTTGCATTGTTTATATACCCCAGCTGACTGCCATGAAAATTATAAAATTGTACAAGCGAACCAACATTGTATTAGTGCCAGTCTAGCGCTCAGGCGACATATCACGTGAGCAAACTCCGTTTTCGATTTGAGTTGCCGCCCCCTGACCGCTCGAAAGATTACTGGACATCCCTCCAATGAGCTTGCTGGACCTCCTACTCACCTGACGTCTTTTCTATTGGCCTTTCACGTACACCTCAAATGGAGATATGACGGTCTTGATGGATCCGATGCGCCTTTGACGCTCCCAAAATTCCCTCACAGCAACACCACGTCAAATGGGGACGTCCCACTACTTCCCTCAAAGCAGAAGACTCAGTCAAGAAGTACCTTCGCGTCCCCTGGCTTTTGCAAACATTGTATCTCCAATCCATCTCCTTACCAACTTCGAGTCCTGCGGGTCTGATGAGCTGTCAACTTGTTGAGTGGTCAACGGCATCTACCACTTACCGATCCCTCACTGAATTGGATGGTTGGGTATTCAAAATAGACGAACTGACCATGGGCTTGACCTTCAGGTAGGCCGTTACAGCTTGTTGATCAAAAGTTGCCTGTGAATGAACCTCGCCTTCCTAGTCCGCAGCGTGAGCGATTAACACCTCCATGTGTGCGGTTCTCGTCCAACTCGCATTAAAGAGAGTAGCTCACTTCATCACACTTCGGCTTGCTGTCAACGATAAATCCCGAGGATGGTGGGATATTCCATCTTAACCGTCTCTTTCCTTGTTTTGCCCTCCCAACCTCAACCTCTTTTCATCTCAACTTTTCACCTCAAGCAGTTGTGTACTGCACGAACTGGGGTCCTGAGCTCTCCTGTAAGCCTTCATCGTGGTATATCAGTTTGTCAAGGGAAACATTAGTCGCGGACTTGGTTTATAGTTCTCATGGAATCATTCTCTGTTGTAGGTGGGGCTAGGAGGATCTTCTAGGGATCGAACGGAGGTCAAAGTTGGTGTATTATGGTGCATTTGAATGACATTCACACGGTCGCATGAATGCATTACCGTTGATATCTTTCCAGTCGATTCTGCAACGGGCAAAACGATTTCTCCCAGGACGACCTTCTTTCGTCGTTCTCTGGATAATGTCGTTCCCAGCATTCCTCCTGAGACCTTAGCAGTGAGCTATCATTGCCTTGACACCGTTTGAAATACCGAGCGTGGTTGTAATCCCAGGTATCCATTTTTGCCATGTTTCCCTTCAATTACATCAGAGCGGTGTGTTCCTGAACATTTATAGTTAGCTCCGCGCCCAATACAAATATCTTGAAGATCTCTCTCCATATGTGAAGGTCCTGGATTCCCATTATCCCCGTCTTTCCCGTTGTCCAGATATTTTAGGCATCGCCAGAATACCTGCCCGCCCAGGCTATACTCCAGTGAATGTCTTACAAATTTTACAATGTCTTATACATCAGTACGAAGGAACGATACCGGGGCAGCGGTTTTCTCCGCCGAGCCCTCATTTTTGCTGTCACAACTGTCTGTGTCTCGCGATACCGTTGACGGTGCACCTAGCGGCTTTACTGTCGTAGTATGTCCTCCCGGAACGCAAAGCAAACTTGGTAATGCTGTATTCCCTTAGTTATATCATCGTACGCCCTAGATTAGTCCCCACCAAGTCATTGAACCATCGTCAACCCGTGGAAATTCTTCAATAAGCGTTCTATGCATCCTCAGTATATTCTCTCACTTGTATGCCGCACTGTACATAGCTTATCACTGCTATTTCTGGCTGCGCTGTCCTCTGAGGCCCGCTCACGGGATTACGAACCAAATTCCAACCTTGTACCTCGCCTCCTTGATATTAGGCAGAGTAATACATCCCAAGGCGTTTCCTATTCAAAACATCACATCCACTCCCACCTAGCTTCCTAGCTTCCTAAGCGACTGTAAGCACCCATTGCAATAGGCTCTGATGGTTTGAACCATTCTTTCCTATGTTTCCTTAGTCACTGTGAGTTACAGAGGTGTCGCCCTGGCATCCCGACCCCATCGCTTCTGTCACTTCCGCGTCCCTTCGTAGCGATTCGCCATAGAAGTAAACTCTAATTAGCAACCAACAACAAATTTTCTGCTGGCGTAGCCATATATACCATATGTCCTTGTTCCTCGGATTCTTGATTGTTGCTGTCACATGACTCCTTCTCAAGATATCCGTGGATGGGAAAGATATCCTCACTACTTTTGGGACCTCCAACGCACTTCGATAGGACCAACACCAAATCCAGCCAACCCAGGCGAGATCGACACGGAAAAGGTAATACAAACCCTGGACAACCTTTAACTCTTCGTCATATCGTACTTTGAATAACACCCCTGCTAACCCAACTTGGCCTCCAATCCGCTGGGCGAAGTATCATAGCTACCAGCTGCGGCCAGCAACCCGAACGATGAAACAGCTAATTTATGAAGATTACACACGGCATTTAATGTCCTTGTAATCCTTGGTCCCCGCCTTACAATTAAAATCGACGTCCCTTCATTCCCAGCCTCGCCATCAACCAATAGCCCTCAAGTCAGGATTACTCATTTTTGTACCCCTGGGCCGGACAGGAGTAGGTCACACCCGACGGCCCTCCTTACCGCATTGACCCCCAAAATCCCGCATAAGAGTCTCTGATGCATCATTTCCTATCTTAGACTAGGAGCAGGAGGGCGATTTCGCGACGTGAGCCAGAACCAGGTATTACGGCGCTATGCAGCAAACTGTTTTGATAGGGATCAGATGATATATTAAGAAAGCTCATGTAAAGGTACCGAAGAGTTCGACGCGGCCTTCTCTCCTCCGGAAATCTGCTATGCTATCGTTGCGGGTAAGCACATGCCATCGATTTGTAACCTGCGACGATGAACGACTAACACGATTTTCTGAAGGTTTCTACAACGGCGACACCGTATCAGAATGAGGATGTTCTTCCTTTTCCCCCGGCGCGAAGAACATGGACGAAGAGGACGTTTGTATACTTCTGGCTTTCCGTAGGTATGTGTCTGTCTGACTTATCGTCATGCTGCGCGTTTATCCGGCTCTCTAGGCATCAGCCTTGGTTCATGGTCCGGAGCGTCGACAGCGTGTAGGTCTTAAAGAACGTTTTGAAGGAAGCATTTGCTTACAAGGTCGGACGTAGTGGCCGCTGGGCTTACGGTTGGCCAAGCAATCGCAGGTACGCCCTGACAGCGCTGTTATTTGCCTATCGTACGTGGTTCCCTAATGTTTCGATCTCCCTTGCAGTCTGTGCCGTTAGCAACATAGTGTGGGTCTCCAATGACATCCACCCTTTCAATAGTGATTGACTCACACCTGGCTCTTGAACAGCATTGCCCTTGGTATGGTCATCAGCGGTCAAGCAGGAAGTACGTGGCGTATTCCATTCGTGCGTGTGATTTGCCGTTTTGCAGACATACACTATCGATCCTTCAACTTTTAGGCCGTTGTCAACCGAACTTGTTGGGGAATGTACGTCCCATCCCGTTACGACACTGTTCTTGGGATCCTCTTGGAACTGAAGGTGTGTATAGCCGAGGATCGTGGTTTGTGGTGATAAATCGTGTCATTTTGGCATGTTGCTGGTTTGGCGTTGATGCATGGTACGGAGGACAGATGGTGAAGATTATGATAGGAGCAATTTGGCGTGAGTGTCTCCCGCTCATTCGATTTTCCAAGTTTTCAGAGCTTGGTGGCAGCGAGTTTTCACCAAATGAAGAACCATTTCCCAGAGAGCACAGCTATGAAGACCAACGAATTCGGTAGGTTCAATGCTCTATCAAGGAAGAGGAGGGTCAATTGAATATTTCGTTAGTATCGTTCATAATATTTTGGGTGATCGGACTACCATTGATTCTCCTCAAGCCCGAGCGGTCAGCTCCATCTCGGTTGGCTGTGGCGGGCGAACATTAACCATGACATATTCAGGTACCATCTACCTGCACAATTTGCCTCTGTGATCGTGACGATCACAGTATTCGTAATTTTCATATGGGCACTCGTGAAACAAGGAAACGTTGGACCCCTGTGGAATGACCCCGATGATACATCTAACATTAAGCTTTCGGGGTCCGAAATCAATTGGACGATGATGTGGATGACCACGAGGGGTATAGGCTCTTGGTCAAGTGCGATCCTATATCAAAGTGGTATGTTATCTTAGGAATGATTACCTATCGCTAACGGTATCTTTCTTAGACTTTACTAGATATGCGAAGCGCCCAAACGATCAGATTTGGGGACAGATCTTCGTTGTGCCCGTCTGTTTTCTATCTGTGAACATCTTAGGGATAATCACAACTTCGTGTGCGCGTGGTTTCTACCCAGACGAGCCACTTCTCTGGTGTGTTCGCAACCCACTCTTGCTCTGCATCAATGTCTGACAAGTACTGGTAGGAAGCTCTACGATCTGCTGTACGCAATCCAGAAACACGAAGGGAAGGGAGCGAGGGCAGCTGTGTTCTTTGGAGGTTTTGCATTCTTCCTGTCTTCGCTTTCTTCAACAGTAGGTTCAGGTTCATTTAACACAACCTACCTCTGACAGGGCAATGAAGATCGTAGCAAGTGCCGTTGTCGGTGGAATCGACCTTTCCGCGCTCCTGCCACGGTAATAGACACGAGCCTTATCATCCTTGCTCACCGCAATTCGCTCACATTATTTAGCTATGTCAACATACGGCGAGGTTCATTTGTTATCGCGATTATTGGCGTTCTCATCCAGCCATGGAGGATCCTGAACGTAAGTTCCATGATGTCCCGCTTCGTTACTCCTCATTTGAGACATGCATAGAGTCCAAACAGTTTCATAACAGCACTCTCTGGATATGCAGTCTTCCTTGGCCCTCTAACTGGAATCATGCTCGTGAGTCTCATCCTTCCCATCTTGCTTATAGAAACATAGAACTCTGTTATTGTCTCAGACCGAGTATCACCTCGTGAGGCAGCGACGCCTCAAACTTTCGCACCTGTTCATTCCAAACGCCTCCAGCGATTATTGGTATGCCAGATCATCACCTCTACGACACGGTTTGACACCGACTTCAGGTTTTGGCACGGAGTCAATTGGAGGGCACCAATCGCTTGGATTCTTGTATGTCCAAGAATTCCTTTGTTATGCCAAGATGTGCTCACGTAAAATCAAGGGTGTGTTTCCAAACTTGCCAGGGTTCGCCGCCTCGGTTAGTGCAACAGTAGTTAAAGTGAACATGACGTGGATGTAAGTATTTTATCTCTCCTCATCGTGCTCTGAGCACTTCCTGACACTGAATTACCCCAAGGAATGTCTATTACATGTCCTGGTTCCTTGGTCTTTTTATCAGCGGAGCGGTTTGGCTCGCGTTGAACTTCTTCTGGCCTCCGCCTGGACTCAGAGAAGTGGATGACAAGGGTGTGCTCGAGACACTCGAATCACGCGGTGTCAAAGGCAGTCAAGCTATATCTGGCATAGAAATGAATGATTTGAACGGGGTAAGATTTTGTATATCTATAGGGTCAGGTCATCTAAGCGTATCCAGGAAAAATTAAAATAACAAGATCAGGTATTACAAAGGCCAATAATTCTGTTCAAAACAAAGTAACATAACAAGGAAAAATCCTCCGCGTCATTACCTTTGAAATTGTAACACGAGAGCCAGAAACGGCTCAAAGCATTCTAATCCAGGTTTAACTAATTCAGCGCCTTGTC
Organism: Podaxis sp. C-F-92630; assembly: GCA_018524945.1. NCBI lineage: Eukaryota > Fungi > Basidiomycota > Agaricomycetes > Agaricales > Agaricaceae > Podaxis > Podaxis sp. C-F-92630. The sequence continues at coordinate 23,586 of JAEUWS010000031.1, forward strand.
TCAGTTGAGCATTCTCCGCCCAAGGACAAGAAATAGCTTTACTTACAGCAATGAAAGTGTTACATCTCCATGAACCTTGGCCGTCAACCTAATATCCGCGTCCAGGTTCAAATCCAACCTCAGCTTCAACGGCTTATCCGACCCCTTTTCGTCGTCGCCGCCTCCGCCTCCAGCAACCTGTCCTGCTGTCTGACCAACCTGATTGACAGCACCCTTGGCAGTATTGGCAACCTCTCTACCCGTATCCCCGACTTCCTCGACGGCGGGAAGATTGGACCCGCGCTTTTTGTTACGGCGCTTGCGGTTGCTGCGGGCTTGAGGTTCCTCTTCGGAGCCGCTACTTATGGTGCTGGCAACGGACGGATCGCGACGACCGCGGCTGCGTCCGCGCTCGGGCTGAGGTTCCGGACCGTTGTTTCTGGCCTGCGAGGGCTCACGAGACTGGGGGCGGGAAGCGGGTTTCGATGACGACATTATAAAGCGCTGTGATTGGGATTCAACAGGTGGGTTCTTGTGGACAGGTAGGCAAGCAATTGTGAGTTATATATCCGGAGCCTTGTAGATCTCCATTTGCGGTGACGTGAACCAAGGTCACGATCGTGTCTCCACAGTTGAAGCCAAGGCTAAGTGGGACGAGTATGTCAGGTACCCCTGGTGTAGCTATAACCAGATCCCGGTTAGGGGCTGAGCTTTTTCAAGATCGTACAGAAATGGTCACCATCCCATGTGGGGCAAAACGTCATCGTTTGGTCCCCAGCACATAGAAATAGCACCCACTGGTGCGGTCTGTGTCCTATTATAGCTTAAAGTGGAACAACCAAGCATTCCTCATTTTTGCGTTGTGGTGCTACGTAGTTTCACTGTCCATGGGATATTTTTGCAGTACAGAGAGCCGAAATCATACCCACTTGCCGAAAGTCGTCTCCGTTCAGGGCATTGTTGGAAAAAGCGACGCCATGCGCTCATGGACTCCATTGTCGGATAGGCTTTGTACAAACAATATGCGTATTATTGCCCCGCAGGCGGTGGTTCAAGGGTGGATCTTTGATTATGACGTATGCTTGGTGGTGGGTGTAGTCCGTTGAGCCAAGCTGGTCAAGCAGAGCAAAAAGCCAATAAACCAAATGATATATAAAACTGACAAAACCTGACAAGCCCAATCAGCTACACAAAATATTCCATTCATAATGTCTGAAGCATCAGCTCATGGATCAGTTCACTCTCCAGCTCCCCAAGGTTCAGTCCATTCCCCAGTTCCCCAGGCTGCACCCGCTCACAATAACCCTCCCCCGAACATGGAAGCTGGTACAAAGGCCCAAGATGACACCAGGGCCCGAGAGCAAGACAATGCTCTTGCTGACCGCCTCTCAGCTCACATCGAGCATGCGAACGAACAGGTCATTCCCCTCTGCAAAATGATCCGGAAGGTGGGTAAACTCGGTCTGGTTTTGATACATCGATTGATGGTTCTGCAGCATATCGAGAACTTCGAGGCACAGAAAGAGGAAGATCGTGATGAAGCCGAGCTCGTGAAGCAAGTCAGACCTCTCCTCCAACAAGCGGAGAAGATCCTTAATGAAACAAATGGTGCCGTTCGGGGCGCAGATCCTGATCACCGTCTTACGAACAAAGCAAAGCGAAATTTGGCTGATCATCAGGCGACCCCTCAGGAGCAACGTCTTGCTGAAGCTTTGAAAGTGGTAAGCCTCCCTATCCTGCCGGAACGCGAATGAGGTGGTGCTCACAGCTGGGTAGATGATCGAAGAGGTTCAGGGAACTATTGACTGGGCCAAGAACAAACTCGATGCGTTCCCCAAGGCGAAGAGGGATCTCGGTCCCTTGCTCGACGCCTTAGGCCGTAAGTCCAATGACCTATTCTGAGCTCATGTTCGGTTTTAATTGATATCGGTTATACGTAGAACCTCTAACACAAATCGTGGGCGGAGTGGCGTTGCTCTTGGCCGGCGTCCTCAACCTGTTAGGCAGACTCGTAAGTCTCGCGCATTACGGTAGAAAGAGCAAAGAACTTATTGTCACCAGTTGAGTGGCCTTGGACTTGACAGTCTCCTAAAGGGCATCATCGCAGCTACCGTAAGTCCTAGGCATGGTTCCTGCTGGTTTGTCTGATCACCGGCTTCTTCAGGGTTTGGATAAGATCTATTCCGGTTTGGGTCTCGGGAAGTGGCTGAAGGGAGGAACTAAATAGCTTTTACGCATTCATCTTTGCTCCGACCTGGGGATGATTGACTCGGATAGTTGACTAATGGACCGCCTGCGGCCGTTTATTTCCAGTATTTAGTGACCACCACAAACTCCGTTTCCATGAGGTACCCACGACGCCGGCAAAATTGGCAAGAAGCGAAGTATACAAAGCTTAAATGGATCCGTTGCTCGAGACATAAGCGTGTGAGAAAGACACTTCATCTTGGGGATCACGAGCACTAGAAGGCAGAAACGAACGGAGTGTACCAAGTCCAGGAACTTCCAGGAATGATGCGACGGCTTTTTCGAGAAGCTGCTGACGTGGCCCAGGCGTGGCAGAACGAGGAAACCGGAGACCACAGAGGAAATTTTGGCAATGGAGATACGTCTAAGGAAGGTCACATTTTGGGAGAGTAGACTACACAGTCGCGTTCGCAATGTTAAGCGACAGGAGAGTCGAGGACAGGACACATATAGGGAGGAAAATCAAGGGGATCGGGGAGGAGACTCAGGAGAGTAAGCGCAGTGTGGAGAAGTCATGTGACGGCTACAAAGGCACCGAGGTCAACCCGATCGCGGACCGGAGTTTAGCCGGACTTGGATTAATTGCAGTATGTCTTTGAGGCCAGCACATATCTTGTCAGTCCTCTCCTCGTCGATGTATAGGCAGTCATGGTAGCCAGGACAATTCTCCTTGGTGCTCTCCTTACCCCTTTCACTGAAGCATACAAGTTTGCACCAAGTAAAACATCAACCGGCCGTTTTCTACCCTTCCCTCAGCACCGCATCCCAGCAAGTGAGGCCGTGGACTATGTTAACCTGTATGTCATGTGTTCCCCTCCTGATGTATCAGGACTAACTGGTTCAAAGTCTGATAGGAAATGGCGGTGACACTCCCAACGGTTCGGGCGGTATGATCCCATCTACAGGTCCACCTTTCGCCATGACCCGCTGGGTCGCACAGACGCAAGAAAACTACGTGTCAGCGACACCGTACAATGTAACGCACAAGAAGGTCCATGGCTTCCAAGCCACTCGTCAGCCAGCAATCTGGATGGGCGAAAGTGGAAGTGTTGCCATCGTTCCCGGCGTTGCATTGGAAGGCAACGCCGCAGGCATCGAGTGGGAGTTCGATAAACGTGGCCTTCCATTCGACCCTTCATTCCGCGTTCCAGGAGAGGAAATTATCAGCCCCTCTTACTACGCCGTCGAACTGTCAGACAACAAGAATGGTCATATTCTAGTCGAACAATCTTCCAGTCAGTCACTCATTCAGGTGCCACTGTCGAGATGCTAACTGTTTCAATCAGCTTCACGCGTCGGTCACTTCCGAATTCGCTTCGACCTTCACAATTCAATCGACTCTCCGTACATCTACATCGATGTCGCGCGTTCTTCGGTTACGGGCTCCAACCCGGCAAACAGGACCCAGCCCACGGGATTTGTTACTATTTCCCCTGAGCATAACGAAATCTGCGGTTTCTCGTCCGAACGTCAGGACGACATCATCACTCCTGTTTCTGGTCGCGAATCCGCTTCTGGCTTCCGCGGCTTCTTCTGCGCACGGTTCAACACAAAGTTTACCTGGCACGGTGTCATCAAGGAGGGTGAAGTCCTCCGCGGCGTCAGTCACGCAACCGGTGGCTCCCTTGGCGCCTATGCATTCTTCCCCCCTTCCTCCGCTGCCAAGCTTGCGTTGATCACTGTTCGCGTTGGCACTTCCTTCATATCGATTGATCAAGCTAGGAAGAATATTGATCTCGAAGTCCCCGATGTCAACCCCGAGCTTAATGATGAGTATGGGCTGATGATTGGTACAATAGAACACACGGCTGCAAGTGTTAGGAAACAGTGGGCGGAGAAGCTCGACAGGTTCCAGGTTGAAGGCGCAACAGACACTGAGAAGGAGATCTTCTACACTGCTGTTGCCCGTACACTTCAGTACCCAAGTGAACAACACGAACACGGGCGATACTGGTCCGGTTATGATGGGAAGATCCACGATTTGAAGGAGGGCGAGGAATCGTATACTGGGTACTCGATCTGGGATACCTTCCGCGCCGCATGGGCGTGGCAGATTCTTTTCTCGCCTGAACGCATTCCCGGTTTCATCAACTCAATGTTGGAGGACTACAAGCAGGTGCGTACTTCCTTTTGGTTTGTATTAGCCCGCCTTGCTCACTTGTAATACTCAGAGCGGTTGGCTACCAATGTGGAAGAATATCGTCGAGACCAATATCATGGTTGGCACTCATGCCGATTCGCTCATCGCAGAGGCAGTCAAGAAGGGTATTACTGGCTTCGACCGTGAACTCGCGTGGAAGGCTGTGCTGAAGGACGCGACTGTTGCTCCTAAGGATGACGCCACTACTCAGTACGAGGATCGTCAAGAGGTACGTGACCCTCAATTTTTCATCACACACGCACATAGACCCTTATCCCCCGTCCTCAGAACGTCGATTACGAGGCCCGAGCTGGTCTCTCATCCTCGTACAACGTCGAAGGCAAGGGCTGGGTTGCTGACGATCTCCATTCCGAGAGTGCCTCCCGAACACTTGACTATGCGTGTGAGCCTGCCAATTTGTCTATGCTCGATGATGTGGGTATTCATGGTTTAACTTCACTAGATGATGACTATGCTGCCTACGTTCTTGCGAAAGAACTCGGAAAACCCGAAGCTGACTTCCTCCTCGAGCGCTCCAAGCGTGCTCCATTTACTCTCTGGAATGAGAAGACTGGCTTCTTTGAAGCAAGGAATGCAGACGGTAGCTGGGCTGGTGAAGACCGTGGGTGGACCGAAGGTGTGTGTATCTCCTAATGATGTCATTCTGCATTATCCGAGGCTGGTTGCTAGGTGACAAGTGGGCATACTCGTTTGACGTCGTCCACGACATTCCTCAACTCATCGAGAAACGTGGCGGCAAAATTGGGTTTGTGAAGAGTCTGGAGGAGCATTTCAATGGTGGACATAACGATCATACCAACGAGGTAGGTTTCGCCACATGCTAACCCTCGAAACGTCGCTCATTCACACCTGTAGCCCTCCCATCATATTCCCTACCTCTATGCCCTTTCGGGAGCAGCGTGGAAGACTCAAGAACGGATCCGTGAGATCGCACGCGCCAACTATGACAACACCCCCACCGGCCTCTCAGGTGTATGTGTCACAGGAGTCTAGCCACAATTCTATCTCATAACTACATGTACAGAACGAGGATTGTGGCCAGATGAGCGCATGGTACCTTTTCTCCGCTCTTGGCTTTTACCCTGTCAACCCTGTTTCCGGAGAATACGTCATTGGATCGTACGTCCCCTCCCCTTGTCGCCATTCCCCGAGCCATCTTTATTCATCACTATTTCACACACGCCACCAGACCCCTTTTCAATCGCGTTGAGATTGATCTACCTCCCCGTCCTGGCAGCACCAAGCCTAAAAAACTCCAGATCATCTCCTCTGGTGGGCCGAAGCTCCCGTATATCAAGTCCGTTCAGGTCAACGGCGTCTTCCTTGACAAGCCTATCATTACGCACGAGCAGATTGCTGATGGTGGCATCATCGTGTTCACAATGAGTCCAACAATCGAGAAGTGGGGCAATGATCCTGAAGTGCTCCAAGCGTTGGATGCCAATATCGGCCAGCTAGTGAGTGAGATCAAGTCCCTGATTTAGACGGCAAACCTGATTCTATTTGTGTTTTAGGCACCTGAATTGACTCCCCAAGAACCCGCGAAGCCGAAAGCAACTGCGCACCAAGAAAAGGCTGTCGAACAGAAGGCGGCTAACCGAGAACCCTACGCTGATCGTTCTGAGCTCTAATTCATCATAATGCCATGCTGAGTTTATAGTAGCTACATGTTGTACATTTAACAATTAAATAACCCTTCAAAAAAATAGGATATACCTGTTGTCAAAATTGCCCCTTCGCCACCTGGATACAACTTCGAATATCTCACGGGAATGGCGACGTGGGATACAATGAAAACTCAGGTGACCTTGGGGAAGCACGAAGCATTTTTATGCAATGTTTCTGCTCATGGACTTCTAGACATCGAGAAGCTCGTGGACGAACGTTTGACTTGGTACCGACCGACATTAAAACCACGGCTAATGGCACTGTAAAACCAATTGAAGCACCCAAAATGCGATTGCTCCAAGTGACGGCGCTGCCCTTAGTGGCGTTGTTGACATTTATTCAAGTCGCTGCGCAAGATAGGACTCCGACTGGGCGTATCCTGCCACCTCCACAGTTTCGAGTTCCGGCGAGCGATGCGGTGGACCACGTAAATCTGTACGATAACAGTCCCTCTCGGATCTAGCGAGTGGCTGATCGTGATGCAGGTTGATTGGAAATGGAGGCATCGCGCCCAGCTTCACAGGAGGCATGATCCCATCCACAGGCCCTCCCTTTGCTATGACCCGCTGGATCGCACAAACTCGTGTCAATTATGTCTCTCGTACGCCATACAACGTTACGGAGCTTACACCAACGATACATGGATTCCAAGCGACACGTCAGCCTGCTATATGGATGGGCGAAAGCGCTAGTTTGGCTCTTGTTCCTGGTATTGCACCTACTGGAAACCCAAACGAGATCAAGACCGATTTCCAGGCTCGCGGGTTGAGGTTCGTTGGTGGGCATGAACAGAGGGGTGGGGAGGTCATTAGTCCGGGATACTACAGCGTCAAATTGGAAGACGGGATTGGAGGAGCGGTTTTGGTCGAACAGAGCTCTAGTGAGTGTGATCGGTATCAATCCTTTATGCTTATCTCCTTGGCTAACGGAACAACTAACCTTTTAGCATCGCGAGTTGGTCACCTCCGATTTACCTTCACTGCCGGACAAAACAATACTAGGTCCGCAGCCCCGTATATCCTCATTGATGCTGTTCGCCAATCCATTCAAGCGCATGACCCAACCAATATCACATTCCCAACTGGCACTGTCTCTATCTCACAATCTCGCAATGAGATCTGCGGTTCATCCAACGAGCGCCAAGATTCTATTATAACTCCCAATTCCATCAAGGAGCCGGCCTCGCATTTCAAGGGGTTTTTCTGTGCCCGGTTCGATGTGCCGTTGAGCGGGAATGGGAACACCGGGATTATTGCAAACCAGACGACTCTTTCTGGACAGATGGATGCGGAAGGCTCCTTATTGAGCGCATTTGCATTGTTCCCGAAAGCAAAAGGTGATGGAAGGAGTTTTGCGGTAAACGTAAGGATTGGAACTAGCTTCATTTCACAGGACCAGGCAAGGCGCAATATAGACTTAGAGGTCCCAGATCCGCCCAAGAATTCTAGTAAGCTAGACCACAAATTCCTTGTGCCTTGTGTGTCTTGTTGACCCATTCCCAGGTAAGAATACAGGTCCCACTCCAGGAACTTTGGAAGCGACCGCAGCGTCCGTCAGAGGTCAATGGGCAGAGAAATTGGATAGGATTCAGATTAAAGGGGCGTCTCACGAGGACCTCGAAGTTTTCTATACCGCCGTGGTTCATGGACTTCAGTATCCCAGCGAGCAACACGAGGAAAATCGGTACTACTCGGCTTTCGATAACCAAGTCCATGAGGGCAGCGAATCATACACTGGTTATTCAATCTGGGTTAGCACCCAATGCATGAGTGCGCGATGCGCTTCCTGAATTACTTCCTTGTATACTAGGATACGTATCGAGCGGCCTGGGCCTGGACGATTCTCTTCGCTCCCGAGCGACTGCCTGGTATGGTTACCAGCATGCTGAACGATTTCCGGGAGGTACGTACTTGCAACGGTTTCCCGAAACTTGCGCAATCATGTCATGTTCAGGGAGGCTGGTTGCCTATGTGGAAGAATATCGTCGAAACCAATATTATGGTGAGGTTCACGGAATACAGCATGAAACAGGGTGCTTAAGCGTAGCTATTATGAGGTTGGAACACATGCGGATTCGCTTATCGGAGAGGCATTCCGAAAAGGTGTAACTGGATTTGACCGTGACCTCGCTTGGGAGGCCGTCTGGAAGGACGCAACGGTCCCACCCACTGCAGATCATAACACGGTGTAAGTAGCTAGTCCTCGTATTCTTCATGGGTACTGACTCCAAGGGCATAGATACGGAGATCGCCAGGAGGTATACACTACATGATGTCATCTTCTATAACAGTCACTAATTTCCAGGTAGAACGTCGACTTCGAAGTTCGTGCAGGATTATCCTCCGTGTACGACGATCCAAACAAAGGATGGGTTGCGAATGATGTGCATTCCGAGAGTGGCTCCCGCACCTTGGATTATGCATGTAAGTCTGTCGAGTGGAGTGATACACCTTGTGGCTCGTTCATCCTGAAACGGGAAATGTAGATGATGATTACGCGGTTTACGTTGTGGCCAAGGCCTTAGGAAAGCCGGACAATATCACTTCCTTCCTCCTGAACCGCTCTCAACGCGCTCCATTCACCTTGTTTAACAATGAGACAGGTTTCATGGAAGCTCGTAATGCTGATGGAAGTAGGGCGGGACCGGACAAAGGGTGGACAGAAGGTTTGCACCGATCGCTTTTGTAATACTAGAAGTTAATGACCGCCACTCAACTTAAAATAGGTGACAAATGGATATACACCTTTGATGTCGTGCATGATGTACCACAGCTCATTCAACACAGAGGTGGCAATGTCAGCTTCGTGAAGAGCCTAGAAGATCACTTCAACGGCGGTCACAACCAACACACCAACGAGGTATCTTTGGTTTGAAACCTGAATGAAGCTGTGTGTTTTGATCATATTTGGAACAGCCCTCTCATCACATCCCTTATCTCTATTCACTGGCTGGAGCCGCCTTTCGAACACAAGAGAGGGTGCGTAATATTGCCTTGGCTAACTATAACAACACGCCACAAGGCCTTTCCGGGGTAAGGGTACTGGACTCAAGGGTGGCTAGAACTAATTGCTGTGTAGAATGAAGACTGCGGTCAGATGAGCGCCTGGTATATTTTCAGTTCTATGGGACTCTACCCTGTGAATCCGGTCTCTGGAGAATATATAGTTGGAGCGTAAGCGACGCCTCTAACTCTGGTGTCATATAAACTACTAACTCAATCCTGGACGGAAGCCCCTTCTTCGATGAGATGATCATTGATTGGCCACAGGTCGTTCCAAATAGCGTCCGACCAGGTTCCAGGCGGTTAACAATAAGGTCTTCTGGAGCGATGCAGAATCAATACGTCAAATCTCTAACTGTCAATGGCAAACCGATCAATGCGCCCGTGCTTCTTCATGAGCAAATAATCAATGGCGGAGAAATAGTTTTCGAGATGAGCGATGAAATACAGGAGTGGGGGAACAACCCGGACGTTTTGGAAAGCTTATTGGGGTGAAGCAGCGTGAAGCATGGGCGCACAGCCTGGTTCCAGGGCCATGTGTATTGTAGCCTTTGTAGGCCTGCCTTTATAATCACCAGCCAAGAAGACCTTGGGTGCAGTTCGAGTTATGTTTTGGGACACCACAGTCTGATACAAGGATTTTGATGTTTGGGCTTAGATAAGACTTTCTCGTGCCTGATTCACACAATTGTCGGCGGGCACCTTTCGCCGGTACTGTAATACCCAAGGACGTGCAATGCTTGTAATGCAGTGTACCCGTTGTCCACTCCAACAGGTAGTCCCCTCGCTTTTATCGCTCTAAATCTGTCGCCGACCATCTTGCACGTCAACGTCCTTGCAGATCGGCTTTATTCTAGGGTCACGGCTCCGCATCACACTTGCGTCAGGGTTCTTGTGACGAACGCCCAGTGGTCCTGGAATTCTTACCGGCTTGTACCTGTTCCCCCCACGCATTTTATATAAGAAGACATGCACCGTACAGTATATACTATCCCCTTTTTGGTCTGCGTTGCCCCCTCCCCCCATCCCTGACATGTCGCTTCCCGACTCACATCCCAAGACGCACGAGCACCAAGGCCAGAGATGTCCTGTCGCAAGGGCCCACAGTTTCTGTCCTCCACAGCCGGGTGACAGTCGCTCACCATGCCCCGCACTCAATACTATGGCAAACTACGGTTATATGTAGGCCACAATATTTCATACTTGTCCCCATGCCAACCTAATACCCTCCAAGAAATCGTGATGGAAAGAACCTTTCAGCTTTCCATATCTCTCGTGGACTGAAAGCCTGCTATGGACTCTCCACACCGCTGGCTCTCTTCCTCTCATATGGGGGTTTTACTCTGCTTAAGCGTCTGCGACCAATTAGTCTCTATGAAATTGGCAAGCACGGTGCGGTTGAACATGACGCAAGTCTCGTACACCACGACACACCAGCAGGCGAGACGTATGCCCCGATCAATATTGATCACGCACTGGTAACGGAGCTTATTGATGACGCACGCGGTCCTTCTCAAACACCTGGCGACGGAGTCGTGGAACAACAACCGCTCATAAATGCTGTTGACGTCGCCCGTGCCCGAGTGCGTCGGGAGAAGGCGTCTCCGCCGCTGGACTCTATGCATGCTGAGATTGCACGGGGAGAGATGGCGATCATTCTGGGTGTGTGGGAGACAAAGTCGAAGGACAAAGTGGGAGTGCCCGCTGAATGGATGCGGAGGTGGATTGGTTACGAAGAGCTTCCGGAGGGGTGGAGACCAACCCGCAAACAAGGATTGTTGGATACGATTAAACGCGCCAAGGCCATTCGAGAGGCGATGGAGGAAATGCGAAATGCCGAAGCAAATTCTTCTTCCCCGAGCTCGCCGTCGGGGAAGGCTTCCTCAACGACATCCAGCGAGGCTATGAATGAGAAGACGAAACAGTAATCGTATATCTCCTCCCTGACTGCTGCCCCGTGAATTCACTCATGAGGTGAGCCTTCTCGCGTACTAGGGCTGCAAGGTGTGGTTGGGTTATATGGCGAGGCTTGATGAAAGATGACCCGTAATGGTATATAATACGATTTACACCCATGTAATGTGGCACTTACTTGTATCTCAATGTGTTTGTCTTGCTTTTGTCGACTGACTTTGCTTAGGATCTGGTTGCTAGTTTACGTACTTGAACACAGCCTAGATTACGTATATCTAATTACATACTGATGCTTTGCGACGTGATGCGGATGCCCCATAATTCCTGACGAATTTCCGAATGGCAAGAAATGCTTTGAATTTTAACGAGTTTCAGCAGTACTGGAGGCGCCCGTGCTTCACCCACCTTCGCTATCGGCTAGGCATACCCTTGATCTGTTCAAGTGATATGATGTTAATTAGAACAGAGACGTCATTCAGCAATGGAGCGAGAAGTTTGCGATAGTCGCTTGTCAATAGTAAAGAGTTGGCAGCCGGCAGGTTCCTCGATAAAATACAAGTGCGGAAGCTTGGGGAGCAACTTGGGACTCGTTAGATATCACTGCTGAAAAACTGAAGGTCAAAACGTCAGGTATGCGTGAGATGATTTTTCTCACCACTAAGCCTTGACTGAGCAGGGATCTCTTTGCTTATTGGGTGTGACGCGCAATACTTAGGTGTAAATATCCGAGTGTCGGTACCGTATCTCGTGCCCGGTGTGGTAAACATATGTACATTAATCGTTGGCTAGAGTAAGGATCAAGAGGGATCAAGGCGACATGATCGGGTTTATCGGTGATAACTCCCGGATAGCCAGAAGTCGTTTGGCCAGGCTATCAAGTACTTATATTCATTTCACTTCGAAAGCACTGACAGCAATACTTTTTTTTTTTCGTTTTTCAGAAAATTGTGCACGCTATCTTGCCTACAGTTGCGCTCTGTACGCCCTGGAGAAGGCTGTACCACGATGGGCGCCTCCGGTCCTTTTTACGGGCCGCGTATTTCTGAGCATATCAGGCTAAACAAGGAAAACCAGCATCGTGATCGGTTTTACATATCCGTAACCAAAATTGATGATGATCTCGTTCTATGGGAATTCTGTGTCTAAAATGCGCACCGAAGCTTCTGATCCATGTTTGCGACTAGGAGAAATCTCGGACAATGGTGAGCGACAACGTGGAGGACTTACAATCCGTCCTGCGGGTCAGCTGGCCTCTCGAGATTCAGATTTCGGGCAAGTCAACAAGAATTATACAAGATGAGGAGCCAGCTCAATGCAGATAATGACCGCATTGACTCCTTTCGGAACGCTGAACATGTGCTACCCCGCCCTGCATGCTATAAGACTAGCTGGAGGGTTTCAGAAAGCATCCAATCTTCACTGCATTGCTCGCAGAGTCGCCCTTCCACACCATGGGCAGCCCGGGAATCTCCTTGTTGTTATCCGCTTTGCTCTCGTGCCTCTCCCTGTCCTCCCTCGCCCATGGCCCAATTGGCGTTCGGGATGACCTGCATTTTAGCCTCGGAGCGCGTCAAGCCAACAGGGACGGCTCAATTCCCACCTACAAGAATCCAAGAGCCTCAATCGAGGCACGAATTAACGATCTCCTTCCACGCATGACATTAGAGGAGAAGGTTGCCCAATTGTGAGAGCCAGATCATTCTTCTAATGAGTGTTCGCGAATTCCCCTCAGAATTCAAGGTGATATCAATGGTTGGATGGACATGAGTGATCCTTTGGATAATACTCTTGTCCATAACGAAACAGGCCTAGTGAGTCTCATACCCCTGTATTATGACCTTTTGCGTAATAAGGATACTTACCTTGGATAGGCACATATGATGAGTACCCGCGCAGGTAGCATTTGGGGAGGCTATCAAACTCCGTGGGAGAAATTTGTCTATGCCGTCACTGTTGGCCAAAAGTATCTGATGGAGAACACGACTTTGGGAATTCCAGCACTCATCCAGTCTGAGGGTTCGTATCTCTGTCGCTCCTTCTGCTCCCCTACTGAGGCTATTTTCTAGGTCTCCATGGTTTTACCAATAACGGCACCATCTTTCCTTCGCCTATCGGACTCGCTGCGTCCTTCGACACACAGTTAATCCACGATGTTGCAGGGGTGGTAGCACAAGAAGCGGAAGGCCTTGGTATCAATCATATCTTCGCTCCCGTACTTGATCTCGCGCGTGAACTCAGATGGGGCCGTGTTGAGGAGGGGTTTGGCGAATGTCCCTATCTCACTGGCGAACTCGCTTATGCGTATGTTCATGGCCTGCAAGATGGGAGGCGCCGTAACGCAAGCTCTACAGCCATTGCTCGGATGGCCGCGACTTGTAAACACTTTGCGGCCTTTGGAACACCCCAGGGTGGACTGTGAGATTCTGTTATCTTTTTCGTGAAGGGTGTTCACATTCAAGGCAGAAACCTTGCTCAGGTATCTGGGGGCGAAAGAGAACTCCGTACCGCCTATCTACGACCTTTCAATCGCGCCTGTTTGGATGCCCTCTCCATCATGACAGCTTATGCGAGCTATGACGGTATTCCTGCCGTTGCTAACTCCCGTGCGTGGTACTCGTCCATCGCCGTCTCCAAGTTGAGAGACTGATAATTGCATAGATCTCCTGATAGATATCGTGAGTACAAGAGCTCGGAATATATCCATACGAGTGACTCCGCTTCGTAGCTTCGAAGAGAATGGGGATACAAATACTGGGTGACTTGTGATGCCGGTGCTATTGATCTTCAGATTACGATGCATGGAACCTGCGATACTCGTGAATGCGCGGCTAAGACTGCACTTGAAAATGGCCTCAGCGGTGAAATGGGTGGGGGTCAGTAGGCTTGCGCTCTGTTGTGTATCTGAGGAATTGCACCTAATTCGTCTTATTATCAGGCACGTACACATACGAAACCTTAGTGCAGCAAGTGCGGGATGGTCGAGTCGATATCAAATTTATTGATGACACGGTTCGTTACCTGTTGCGCACCAAATTTTCCCTTGGTCTCTTTGAGAGTATGTCGAAGGCTGCCTTAGAGTCAATATCTCACTCATCTCCTGCAGACCCATATCCTTACTCGGATTATCTCTCGACACTTCGTACACCCGCCTCGCAAGCCGTTCTTCAGCGCGCTGATCGCGAAACCATCGTGCTCCTGGAGAACAAGAACAATGTTTTACCACTTAGTAGAGACATCGGATCCATCGCATTAATTGGTCCTCAAGTCAACCGCGTATCAGTAAGGACGTGGTTCCAAGCAATGAATGGCTTGAGTCTAACACATGCAGTTCGGTGACTACGTTTTCTTCAACGCCACAAATAATGCTATCACCCCTCTTGAGGGCTTCCGCCAGCACCTTGAAAGTACTTCCAGCTCCATCAAGATCAATTTTGCCCAAGGTGCTCAGCTCTGGTCAGACGATCAGTCTGGCTTCCCTGAGGCTGTCCAGACTGCCCAAAACTCCGATGTCGCACTGGTTATGGTAAGTTTTCACCAGGAAAAGTGAACCTCCGTGGACCTGATAGGCTATTTGTACAGGTTGGAACATGGTCCCTCGATCAGACCTTGCTTTGGGCACCTGGTACTAATGCGACAACGGGAGAAATGCGTGATCAGTCCGATCTCGGACTCGTCGGTGCTCAGCTTGAGCTTATCAAGGCAGTTCAATCTACTGGGAAGCCGACCATCGTTGTGTATGTAACTGGAAAGCCGATCGCGGAACCGTGGGTCAAGGACCGTAAGTCGCTAGCTTGCCTTCACTGTATGTTACATCTCAGTCAACACGGGTGTAGATGTCGACGCAATCGTTCACCAATTCTACCCTGGTGAATATGGAGGTATGTATGGCCATCTTGACGACCGCTCAGTACTGGTAATGGTTCTCTCCTGCACTAGGTCGTGCCCTCGCGGAGGTTATCTTTGGGGATGCCAATCCTTCGGGAAAGCTCTCCGTCTCCGTTCCCCGCGACGTTGGGACTACTCCAGTCTTTTATAATTATCTCAAAGGAGGACGGCCCGCTTCCAATCCTGGAGCAATCTTCGATGACGGCTCCTTCAAGTTTGGAAACCAGGTAGACGGTTCCCCAAAATTAACGCTAGCTTCCCCCGTTGACATCTTCCCAGTATGTTCTCAACAATCCTCAGCCTCTTTGGGGCTTCGGTCACGGCCTAAGCTATACTACCTTCGAATAGTCAGTCCCTTACAATGTACGGCTCGCACCCACTGATTGGTTTAATAGCTCGGGTCTGAGCCTCTCTCCTTCGACCGTCAGCCGTGAAGCAGAATCTGTCAAAGTCTCTGTCACAGTTGCCAATACTGGGTCACGTAACGGAAAGGAAGTCGTCCAGGTGTATGCCACCGATGATCGTAGCTCCGTCGTAACACCAAACCAGGAACTCATTGGTTTTACTAAAGTTGAAATTCCGTATGTGCTCCCTCGCTTTCATGCTGCTGCATGGTGCTGATGAAAACCTAGCGCTGGTCAATCTAAGAAAGTGACAATCGATATTAAGGTGCAGGATCTCAGTTTGTGGTCCAAAGACAATAGTTGGGTTGTTGAACCGGGGACCTTTACCATCAAAGTTGGCACAAGTGACCAGACCTTCCAGAATGCGACGTTGACCGTGTCGTAAAGATGACTTGTATGTTCAAGTAGACCTCAGGATATAGATCCGGTCCTTCCGTTCCAATCATTTCGTCCATGGAACATGGGAGAACTTCCGTCTTTCTCAGTCGTTATGCGATCGCGATCGGCGGGGAGCACCAACAACCCGAGCACAAAAATCAATCTCGTCAATGTGATTGTTCAGGCTCCATTACCCGGACCCACAATTCTAGTCGTTCCAGACAGCATGCATCATGACAGGCCTCACATGTTTTATCATAGAAAAGGCATCAAGGGTCGGTATAAAAAGGCCAACGTGCTACAGCTATTTGTCAGCAACTCCTTTTGATCCACTCACAACCGTCTTGAAATTTGCTTTTGCTACTCTCGTTCCTGTTGCTCTTGCCCAGTCCATTTTGGGCAGTCCAGTAGAGCTTGACGAGCATCAGCAGCAGGCCCCGGAGTGCAGTCTTGCTAGTCCATATCCTTTTTACCGCCTGATTGAGACAGGTCGCTGACTGCTAACTAGTTCCTTTCCACAGGCTGCGTTCTTACGATTAGCAGTTAGATGACGGGATCCATTGCCCAATGCAAGGCCACTTCCGCCAACCTGCAGGGCGTCCAGCAAAGTCAATCTCAGGACCAACGACCTAGTAAATCTGCGGTATTGCTAAGAGGTAAGGAGCGTGAGTTTCTGACCACAGACCTAGCTCAAGCTGATCAGTTCTGCCTCGTTTCGAATGGTGCGGAATGTATTGCGTTGGCCGTTGCTGTCGGTTTCGCTATTGTAAGTCCTTTGGTCTCCGGGAATGTGTGATTACTCATGTATTTTTCTCAGCCAAATGCTTGCTTGGGCTGCCCTGGGGCACCGGGCCAGCAAGGTGGCGTTCAGGTGATCTCCAACAGAGGGCATGCTCTGAGCAAGCATGCTGTAATGCCATAGATAAAGAATGAAGGAAATGAAGTAATAATTATGAGTGCTCGAGGCAGATTTGGATTTTGACCTTGGACTGGTGATGTCGGAAGAGGCGGCGCAACCACATAAGACTCGCATTTCGTACTCAGGCGCCGTTTTGTAACTTGCAATCTCCAGCGCTTTACCGACGTGGTATGCAATAGTGGTTAATAGCTGATAACTGTCCAAAATCAAACGATGAGATCATAGTTTGGTGACCGTGGGAACGCTACGTGTCTATTCACATTTATGGAGTTGTACAGCTCTGCACTGATCCTGCACAGAACACAATGCGTCTACCACGGCTGGCGTTGGGCCTGCTCCTCCTCGGTGGGGTCTATGCCGACCAGGGCAGTCTATATCCTCCAGGACTGCTCCCCCTAATCAACAGGGCCAACGCTCTGCTTTCCACCGGCCAGTTCAACGAAGCAGCCAAAATCTATTCCGAGGCTATCAGTATGGTTCAGTCAATTGTCCGCGTAGAACGATTACTGACTTGTTCAAAGGCCAGGCTCCCACAGATTACTTGTTGTATTATAAACGCGCAACTGCATATTTCTCTTTACAACGGCATACGGCAGCTCTAGACGATTTCGACAAGGTCCTCTCGTTAACCTCGAATACCTTCGATAATGCCCACCTCATGAAAGCCCGTATCTACGCCAAGGAGGCCAAGTATGACCTTGCAAGGCCTTCACTCAAGTTGTACATCAAAGCGAAGGGCAAGAACAAGGACCAGGATGCCGAAGAACTGGAGAAAGAGATTGAGGAGGGCGAACAGCTTCATTCCAAACTCGAGAAGGAGTGGAAGGCCCAGCTATGGAATGCATGTGTGGAGACTGCGAGCGCGTTGTTACGGAAGGCGAGCCACTCGGTTGAGGTGCGGACATGGCGTGCGGAATGTGCATTTGCAGCTGGCGACCTCGAAAGTTCCGTTGGTGACCTCTCGTGAGTACTATGGCTGTGTAACCCACCGAGTGTTGCTGAGAGTTCTCTACAGCCGTTTATCTCATCTCCTAACACCGTCTACGACCCTGTTAACCCACATCTTCCGACTTTCATACTTCCTCCTACCGCCTTCTCCTGGTGCCATGAACGCCATTAAACAGTGCCTCCACTACGACCCTGACTCCAAGATCTGTCTCTCACAACATCGTCTCGTCAAGAATTTCGACAAGGGTTTCGCGAAAGTCGAGGAAATGTTGGGCAAGGAGGACTGGCGTGGTGTTGTCAAGCTGCTCCTTACTCCGAGTGGCGGCAAGATCGGAGACCTCTGGCGCAAGTTTGAAGACGCAATGGAAGAGAACGTTGGAAAAGAAGAAGCCCTCCTGCCGCTCATCCCCCCAAAGCTCTTGGAATCGGCCGTCCCTCACGCAGACAAGAAGAAACTGGCTATGAAGTCGCTCCCCATACCCAAAGCTGCGAAGATTTCGGTCCAACGGCAAACTCTTGTTCGGGCGCTGTGTAAATCGTTCACCCATTTAGCCGATCAATCGAAAGGGGAAGAGTATAGGAAACAAATGGGTAAATGGTGTAGTGAGTTGCTGACGCTTGAGGGCTGTGCGGAGGATGTAGATGGTCTTATTGGAAAGAGTGAGGAGTTGTTGGCGCAGGAGGAGTACGAAGAGGCCGTTCGTGTTCTGGACAAGGCGTTTGAGGTCAGCGGGCGCGGTGACCGTAACGTATGCTTCATTATCTCTCGCCCATCAATCTCGCATTACTCATGACTTCCTCAACTAGATTCACTCCCGTCTTACAAGGGCCCAGAAACTCCTCAAACAATCCAAACAAAAGGATTATTACAAAGTCCTCGGAGTCTCCCGCGATGCGGACGAAAAAACCATCAGAAAGGCATACCGTCAAGCTGCGAAAGTCGCTCATCCTGATAAGGGCGGTTCTGAAGCGAAGATGGCAGCTGTCAACGAGGCGTACGAGGTTCTCTCGAATCCAGAATTACGAGCGAGGTTCGATGCTGGTGATGACCCAAATGACCCTAGCGGTGGTATGGGTGGGAACCCGTTCGCACAGGGCGGGCATCCGTTTGCGCAGTTCTTTAGTGGTGGGTTCCCTGGTGGTGGATTCGGTGGATTCCCTGGGGGTGGCGGAGGCGGTGGGCCAGGAGGGTTCCAGTTCCATTTTAACAGTCATGGGGGCGGACGGAGAGGACGCTAGATGTAATGCGAACGCTTGTTGGGTTTAGATTTTTTTATTGTATTATTTGCGTCTCTAACATTACTGTTATTTCAACGCGTAACTTGTGGTTTACTCATGTAGAGTCATTCTGAGGCATGAGCCAACCTGTTTTGGTGTCTGTTGGTCACTGCAGATAAGTGATTGAATACCTGTGACACTGGCTAGAAGCAACAGGTGTCCTCTCTAGGGATGGTGGTGAATGAAAAGACATGATGAGTGCAAGGACTACAAGCACAACGGTGTTGAGGGGAAGCCTCGATGACTGTCTGTTTCATCTTTTATAGACTCATCAGGCACTCTATGTAGTTTGTTATCACTTTAAATGGCCATTGATCATCACCGTCATATTGGATGATGGGTACAATATGAAAATCACAAGGCTAGGCAGCAGTGTGAAATGAAAGACAACAATGAGGGCTAGGACTACTAGGCACAATGGTGTCAAGGGGACACGGGGAGCAAAAAGACACTCTGAGTACTAGATG
>JAEUWS010000030.1:0-42779 GCA_018524945.1 Podaxis sp. C-F-92630
GATCTCCATCCCCTCTACCCAACCCCTGCCCAAATCTCCAGTCTCCTAAGCGTCCATTCAGGCCTCTCACCCTCCGAAAAGTCGGAACTCGTGGCTCACTGCGCTTCGCGTGCATGCGTCTTTGGGGATCTCACCTTGCTGCAACACCTCCTCACGGACCCTCAAGCACAGACACACCTCGACTTGAGTGCACGCGATGAAGACGGTTTGGGGCTTGTCAGTTTGGCCATACAGGGCTTTGGTGGTGATAGCGATCGGGATATTGAACGGGAGGAGTGTGTCAGACTGTTAGTCGCTCAGGGCGCCGATATGCAGCCCGATAATGGTTCGTTGACTTTGCTTGGCTTGCTTGGATATATCTCAGGGCTGAGGTCAATCGTTCATGATAGCCGGGTGGACACCTCTACATCATGCCGCGTTGCTTTCACCACCGACTCTTATTTCGTATCTGATGACCCATGGCTGTTCGCCATTCGCATTAACGAAACGAAATTTGACGTCTTTGGATATCGTGACTGCGCACTCAGTAGTGCCTGGCCGAGAAGATATCGCACTCCTGCTTGAGGAAGCTATGAGGAGTGAAGGTTGGGAGGGAAGTAGAATGGATCAGAGACGGAGGCAGGTTGATCAACAACAGAAACGTCGCGGGCGACGGAAAGAACTGCGCGAAGATGTGGCAAAGGTTCTTGGTGTACATCCAAATTGGTGGGGGCAAGAACCAGAATTTCCCTCATCGGATTCGGATACCTCGGACGACGAGAGTGATGACCCCGACAATGATGAGATATACGTGAGTGATTCGACTTCTCTTCTTCGGCGTCATGACCGTCTGATTCTCCAGCCCAAAGACACCGCCATTAGACTATTCGTCCATGCTTGTCTTTTCTCCAGCTACACTACCCCAGATACTTGAGTCACTCGTTACGAATTATCCACCCTCGTTAAAGGATGCCACACCAGCCAACTCACTCTACATGTTGACACGATTTGCTTGCTTAGCTTGCGACCATACGTGGCTGGAAGAGCTAATCTTATCGGCCACTAACGCAATCGAAGAAGCCTTCTACGTGAGTTCTTAACCTTCTCTCATGAAACTTAGCTAATTGATTAATTTCCTAGAGCCGAGCGGAAGACCTCACCTGTCTCGTCTTTTGGTTGTACAACACGACCCTATGGCTACACTTTGTCCAATGCGATAATGCCATAAACCAGACCTGTGACTTCATGGGCTCATTTGACATTATTGAAGAAGTCATCAATTCCGTCTTTGGTAGGGTTCCCTCTTATCATCATTAAGATTAGGCTCAACCATTTGCCATAAGTCTTTATCATCAGGTTTGCTGAACGACGAATAGACCAAATTCTCGACAGCACTCTTCTCGAATTCTCCCCCTCCTCGGACCTCGACTCGGTCCAATTTGAATCCGAATGGTCCTTCATTCGCTCACTTACCGGACGTAAAAAGGGCGCCAACGCTAATGCGAACCGCTCAATTGCGTCTGCAACGGCACTTTCAACTCCTGGGGGACCACTCTCGCCAACCCAGAAAAGGTTTTTGTCTCTACGACAGGGATTTTCGAAGAAGTCGCAGCCTTCCACTCCACTTCACGCATTGTTTTCGGATGCGGCATCAGCGGCATCGCAAGTACCGTCGCCCCTGGACTTAACCGCATTCCTTTCCGCGCTGCATTCGTTTTTGGTGATGTCAGATGTGAACCCGGCGTTGATAACGCAACTTTGGTCCCAGGTGCTTTACTGGACTGCTTGTAAGTCTAAATAAAACTTGTTACGTTCGTATCCTGACGTTTTGGTGGCTATGTAGGCGAAACATTTAACCGGATTATTACTCGCAGGAAGTACCTCTGTAGATCGAGGGCTGTGCAGATTAACCTGAACTTGTCTGTGTTGGAAGACTGGGTTACAGATGCTGGGTTACCAAATGGAATCCTGACCCATTTTGCACCTGTGAGGGATCTGTTGAATTGGTTGCAGGTATGTATATGACTCGCGGAGTGGTTTCCGAAGTGAATGTTGCTAACATTGTTGGTATAGTGTCTATCTTCTATCACGGAGTTTCCTGATCTTGTGGCGACGATCCAGTCAATGAGAGGAATCAATCCATTGCAGGTACCCTTGTTGGATGATGGATAGTTGATTAATAAACTGATGTTATGAGACTAGATGCGTCGAGCGGTGCGGGATTACAAGTATGAAGTTAATGAAGACCATATGACGGATGAATGCATACAATATTTGACGCAACTGCAAAAAGACTGGGAGAGGCATCGTGTCAAGTTGGGAGTGGAAGCTATGCGTAAAGAGGCAAGTCCCATCATTATCATTACATTCAAGCTGCATAACTGAAGGACGTTGATATGACAGTTCAAGGAACGAGAAGGCGATCGCGAAAGCATTTCATCACTACAAGTCGAAGGCGATCAATCATTCTCATCGACCACTACTAATGGAACATCCGAAGCACTCAACCCGCAGCTTAGTATTGACCTCCTCTTCAACAAGACGAAAGACAAGTCCGTCTGGGAACCTCTAAAGCCACCGGAACCTCTCGGTGAGTTACTCGATTCGAGATACATGATTCCACTGCTTTTCCCGTCGGACCCCCGTCTACTGGCTGCGTTGCCGAGGAAATTAAATCCGGATACATCAACAAACGGTCATGGAACTAACGGGACCGGGAGGATATCAGCCAATTCGGATTATTCATCGAGAAAGAGTATGGATAGTCAGAGAAGTTCAAGTCGTCTCAGTCATACTCGGAGCCAAGAGGAGAGCGGTGGGATTATGTCCTGGCGGTGTCGTAATCGCAAAATCCGAGAAGTGGGTATTGGTGCGTTGCAGAGGATAGATGGTGTGGTTTCGGCTGCTAGGTGGGGGAGACCTGTGGATCCGAGGTTTGCGGATGATGATGATGAGGGTGAGGAGGTTGGGAATGGGGGGCAGGCGAGCAGGGAGAAGACGTTGCACCCGTCGTATTCGGCGGATGATTTGCATAGGATCGTTGAGGAAGAGGAGACGATGAGGATTAATACGCAGTTGACGCCGCTTACGAGGAAGCCATCTGCGCATGGGGGAAGGAGAGGGAGGCAGAGTGTAGGAGAGGTAACGCCTGTGGAGAGGAGACATGAGTTGTAATCGTGCATTGGGGAGTCAGGAATGGATATTGCTGTTTCGATGTTATGCTTGGCATGTATCAAGTACATATCACACTGCTGTTGGTTTTACTTAATGTTACTGTTGTTATTCTCGTATGTCGACGTGAATTTGTTCGTTGTACATAGTCTATGATATTTTTGCTCGGGCTATCTCAGGTAGGGACATACGTATGATAGATTCACGCTGTAAAATGGCTGTTGAATCACTGTTGGTGGATGAACTGACTGCAAAAACGTGATGATATGGATCGACGCCGCCGCAAGCTGCGAGAAGAAAGTGGAAAAGAAGGGAGCCAAGAGGAAGACACGGGCATTATGTGGTGTGGCGGTGCGTCGAGAAGCAGGGGGTGGCTGCGGAGTCTCCACACCAAAGTGTCCCATCAGTGGCCATGACAAGGCGTGCTCGCACTTAACTACATAAGGCTATTCCTCACCTTCAAACTTGAACTCCCTCCATCACACGACTTCAGACGGGTTGCACTCGCAACCACTCCTACAGTTGCTAGTGGTACAAACTCCCGAGATGACCAGCCACTATCGCGACGATCAATATTCGGATCCTTTCACAGACCGACCCGGCCATCATGATCCCAGTGCTAATGGATACTCCAGCGGCGCTGGCTATTCTTTCTCTCAACCAAACTACCACTCGTCTTCGTACTCTCCCCCAATGACGAACCAGAGAGAAGATGACCTGATTTCAACGGTCCAAAGCGACTATGTACAAAGGAGACAATCAAACCCGTACAGCATGCACTCCAAGAGCCCATCCATGGACAAGGGTGGTAGTAACCAAGGTGCAGCGGCAGAATTCTACAACAGTGGCAAATCGGGGAGTGGCAACAACTCGGATTTCTTGAATGCTGGTCCTGGCGCGGGCGCTTCAAAGGATCGGTTGAGCCAGGTTAGTGAGGAGGATGATTATGGACTCAGTAAGCATGGGTATTTCCCGAGTTTGAGTTATGGAAGTGGTGGGTATGCTGCTGGGGATTCGGACAAGACAAAGCCGTTGGACGATGCGCAGGACGCGTCGTTGGTTAGGAATGCGGCTGTGCCCGGGCGCAGTGGGGTTCATGATTTGGGTGCGTGTTCCTTTTTGTGATTAATGAGGGATTTTGTTGACGGGGTGATTAATTGACGGTTATAGAGTATGCGGAACCGTTAGATAAGAACGACAAGAGGAATGGATTTACCAAGTTTTTGGCTAGTGGGAAGTATCCTCTAGAGCAGAGGATTGAGAATAAGAAGAGGGGTATTGGGAGGCAGACGTATCCTTTTGTTGGTACGTTTCTTCAACGCCTTTGTTGGTTCACCATTTACTGATTTGGATGGGTTCAGTGTGGGCGCTGACGATAGCGATGATTGGAGTCTTCATTTGGGAATTGATTCTGAACGCCAGAGAGCAAGGGAGTCCGATCTCGTTGAAGGTACGTTCTATGTCTTACGGCCGATCGTAAGTGACACGTCGTTGATATCGGGTTGGACGACTAGCCGGTGGTTAACCCGATGTTGGGTCCCTCATCGACGGCACTCATTAACCTCGGAGCACGCTTCCCACCATGTATGAAAGCAGTAGCTGATGTACCGACATCGACGAACATGGCCTGTATGTATACACATTTAGGATTCACCTTCAGACACGATGCTCACACGCTACTCAGGTATGAACAATACTGCCAACCCACCAGACCAGATATGTTCCTTGGAAGAGATTTGTGGCTTCGGAGGCTTCCATGGGAAGGAACCTAATCAGTGGTTCCGGTGCGCATTCGTCCATCCACCGACAGTTGCATGCATAATTGACAACACGACAGTTTCATCACTCCCATCTTCTTGCACGCAGGAATAATCCACATTCTCCTTAACATGCTTGCACAATATACCTTGTCTGCGCAGATCGAACGAGAAATGGGTTCGGGAGGGTTCATTATCACCTATTTCGCCGCCGGTATTTTTGGGTGCGTTCATCGACGAGCATTAGCCTTCTAAGGGTATCGTGACTGAAACTTCGTGTTATTCATAGAAATGTCCTCGGTGGCAACTTTTCGTTGGTTGGTGTCCCATCTGTGGGTGCCAGTGGAGCGATCTTTGGAACTGTTGCGGTACGCCTTTGGTTGCCTTGTATGGAGAAGATCGAAAAGCTGATATGGTTTTGCAGGTGACCTGGGTGGATCTATTTGCCCACTGGAAGTATCACTACCGACCCGTGAGAAGGGTAAATAGCTTTCGTTTCTCTTCCCTTGATCTGGACTTACTGTCGTCCAGCTTGTTTTCATGACAATTGAACTCCTTATCGGTATTGCAATTGGCTACATTCCTTGTAAGTCATCATCCGCTGTCCTATGATGGCTTGCTAACCCATGATTTGCAGATGTCGACAACTTCGGTTAGTGTATCTGGCCTTTGGCTCAATTGCACATGTTAACCCGGCACTTTTAGCCCACATTGGTGGGTTTGTCATGGGTCTCCTCGTTGGAACCGTTTTCTACCCTGTGATTAGCGTAACAAAGCGTCATCGCCTCATCACTTGGAGTTTCAAAATTGCTGCCATCCCTCTGGCAATCATTCTCTTTGTCGTGCTCACCCGAAACTTCTACACGAATGATCCTTATGCGGGTGTGTTCTTGTGCCGTTCTGATCTTTCCTTGACGCTTGACTAATTCGTTTAGCTTGTTCTGGCTGTCGATACCTTTCGTGCTTCCCCACTGCCGCCAACAACCATTGCAAAGGGTGCGTGCCATTGTTCTGTTTCCGTCTCGCTGTAACTCATATACTGACATATTCTTCTTTAGAACTGGTATGCAGATGAGCCCTGCTTCTATCATCGCCACTAACCAAGCATTTTCCAGGCTTAACTACCTTCACGACGACTACAAACTGATCCCCTTCTAGCGCGCTTCAGTTTTTAGTGCTCGATAAACCCCTGCATTATCCTTGGACCTTGGACTGAATATTTACTGTTCTTGCATATTGTACATCTTATATCATTCATTCCTGTAATGAACGGACCTTTTTATCTCAATGCTTTTTGACCGTGCAAAGTACGCTGTTAAACCCTTCAGTTTGCTGGAATAGGGCGGCACTGAGCTATGTTTAGCCCTTTGAATTTAAACGTCACGTGGAGACTTTATGAGAGGACACGGTAATTATTTGGGGTGCTTTCAGCTGTTTCTGCTGTTCGTCCACGGCATCTCATGTCCTAACTGTTCTCCCTGTTGTTTCATGTTCATTCGCTCAAACACACTGCTGGATATACTTCTACTCATCTGCAAGTTGTCAAGCCCGGAGGGCCCGTGCCACGCCTCGTCCTCCACTCGATCTCCCTCCCCCACCCTTCATCTTCTCAAGTTCGCTCCACATGTCACCTTTACGGCCGCCAAGTTTTGTGCTGAACCCCTCATGGCCTCACTATCTTGGAGTCCTTGCGCTATGCCTCGCTGCAATCCTCGGGCTGCTGCGGACAACGCTATTTGGTTCGTTAGGAGGCTCTTGATTTTCGAGATGTGTGATTACTGACAACGGCCTTCTGTTGAAAGACTGGCTAGACCCTATGCACTGTCATGCCCTTCTCAATACTGGTACATGGTTAGATGAGAATTGGAAAAACTGGCAACCTGACGGTACGCGGACTCTACCCTGGCACATACGTACTTTACTCAATTCAAATCACACATTCCTGAAATTCTCCAGGGTGCATGCTCCACACCTACACGCCCAAAGATTCCGAAAAATGCCTACAATCACGAAACGTCATCTTTATCGGCGATTCCACTACCCGGCAGCTCTTCTTCCAATTCGCCAACATCCTCGACCAAGAGCTTCCAGTTGCCCCCGCGAACGACAACCAGAAACATTTGGACCACAATTTACGCTCGTCCGAGGGCACGGAATTATCGTTCTTTTGGGACCCGTTCCTCAATAATAGTCGTACCATCGACCTTCTTGCTTCCTCCCACGATGCCTCTACGAAAGCCAAACGTCCAGCACTTCTTGTGCTTGGGTCAGGTCTTTGGTATCTGCGTTATGCGGATACTTCGGGCGGCGTATCGGCATGGCAAGCTAATATGGCGCACTGTGTCTCGACGATCATGCAACAACCTATTTGGCCGGCGGACTTGACGGTCCTACTCCCAGTTGAACGCGTCGTCCCGTCCAAGCTCACACCCGACCGCCTGGCAACGATGCATCCATCTGATATCGATGCCATGAATTCCGACTTGTATCATCGCATATACCCTGTTGCAAATGGACTTGAGATGGACTGGATTGGGGGTGAACGACCGATGGTGTCGCCTATCGCTCTTCCGCGGGTGTTTAACGAGATGTTGGATGCTTCGCAGACGGAAGATGGATTACATTTTAATGATAGGGTCGTTAGAACCCAAGCGAATATTCTGCTGAACTTGAGGTGCAATAATGCGTTGCCCAAGGTTTACCCGCTCAATAAGACGTGCTGTAATCGGTATCCCGTGCCTTCACTCGCGCATGCGTTTGTGCTGTTCTTGGTGTTGGTGTGGGGGCCGTATACCTGGTTTAGGGTGCGCAAGTCAGGTACGAATTTGCTTCATCTAGACTCTGGAAGAGATCTAATTGAGCGTAACGTTTCGACGTTAATTAGGTTCGGGGATTCGAGATATCATCACGTCGTTCTTGGGAGAGAATGAGATACCTGCGCTCGTGTTAAGTGCGGCGGCGTTTCTCATTTACATGGCAGATCGGACAGGTCTTTGGCTTAAGGAACAGAAGCAATTCGATCCTTGGGCTTTCACCTTCCTTTCTGTTGCATATTTGGCGTCTGGCCTCCTTACGCTCAGAAGAGGGGATAAGGATTTGGGATTCTTGAATCGAGATCAGACGGATGAATGGAAAGGCTGGATGCAGCGTCAGTAAAGTCCCAAGTTCGCGCAATTAATCCATTAATCTGACTTGAACCTTCGACAGTCGCGATTCTCGTCTATCATTACTTTGGTGCCTCCAAGATTTCAGGCATCTATAATCCCATTCGCGTGCTGGTTGCATCCTATCTTTTTATGACAGGCTATGGTCATACCACTTTCTATCTGCGGAAGGCTGATTTCTCTTTTGTGCGAGTTGCTCAGGTGCGTACCTGGGAGCTCTGGTTCTCTTTATATCAAGTATCTCTTATTGCCTTACTGACCCAACACACGTAGATTATGGTCCGATTGAATCTCCTGACAGTGCTTTTGGCATATACGATGAACACCGATTACATGTTCTACTACTTCGCACCTCTGGTCTCGATGTGGTACCTCATCATCTATACCACACTCTTCCTTGGTTCGCAACACAACGAACGCACGACCTTCTTGCTGGGCAAGATCTTCCTCTCTGCGTCCTTCGTCACATGTTTCTTCAAGATCAAGTGGCCACTCGAAATGCTATTTGGGGTGTTGAAGGACATTTTTAATATTCGGTGGTCGGCACGGGAGTGGACCTTCCGAGTCACGCTGGATCTTTGGATCGTATACATCGGGATGCTCACTGCACTGGCTGTTATCAAAATACGCGAACATAGGCTCACAGACCACCCAAAGTGGCAAGTAGCTGTTAAAGCTGCCGCTGCAGTATCTGTTCTTGTACTCGTGTGGTTCTTCGCATTCGAGTTGATGCAGGAAAGCAAGTTCACCTATAACGGTTGGCATCCATACATCTCGCCTTTACCAGTTTTGGCATTTGTGGTGCTGAGGAACGCGAACGCGACGTTGCGCTCGACGTCTTCGAGGGCGTTTACGTTCGTAGGCAAGTGTTCGTTGGAGTTATTCATTATGCAGTATCATTTTTGGCTGGCGGGGGATACGAAGGGTGTGTTGTTGGTTGTTCCTGGGACGAAGTGGAGACCAATCAACTTTGTGTTGACGAGTTTTATCTTTGTGTACCTTTGCCATCGGGTTGCGAATGCGACCGGGGAGGTGACGAAGATTGTGTGCAAGGAGCCACAGAACTTGCCGATTGTGCAGGTGAATGGAGTGCCTGTGGGGTCACTTGCGCCACCGACTCTAAGTCGAGGGGGTCGTGCTGCTGGCGGGGGTGGGGAGGCGGAGTCGATCCCTCTGATACCGTCGGACGCGGAGTCTGCGAGGAAGGGTATGGATGGGAACCCGTTGCCTCCTGAGTCTGATACGCCTGTTCGACCAACACCAGGGAGAAGATGGGTGGATAGACTGGCAGATGGGCCGTCACCGACAAGTCCAAGACCTTCGGTGCGCTTGGACAGACTTGTGGGTAAGACGGACTGGATGTGGAGGTTGGAGGGAAAGACCGTTATCTTTTTGTGTTGTTTATGGGCTCTGAACGTTCTATGGACTTATCCGGAGTAGAAATTGGACAACGGACGATGGAAGAGTTTTTTGTTTCTTTGGTTAGGTGTAGTATACAACACAATAATGCTAATAGATGTTCCTGCGTAAAGGTAATACATATTAGAACAGTGAAGGAAGACGGGTGGGAGAGGGCGCGGGCCAAGGGGACCCAGGGAATCATATGGTTGAAGACATTGTGAAATGACTAGTGTCACCAAGGATGTCAAGGACACTCAGTATGAATATGAAGTGTAATCTTGCGGGTTGAAGCGATAGGAATAAACAAGTACCTGGAAGACAAAAAAATGAGCATCAATGAATGAACATCGAATAGGTGTCAATGAGAGATCAGTATTAGCATGGTACTGCTCATCAACGTTTGTCCTTTAGACAACGTCAGGGCTTGACTTCTAGATGTATGCATCCTTTCGGGGATCCGGCAAGAAGATTTGTACCCACCTAGTGATGCAGAAAACCAAAAAGCTTGTGAAATCCTAGACATAGAATGTTAGAAAAGGCAGTCCAGATCAAGAGACGGAAAGTGTCAGAAATTTGGGTATATGAATAGAATTCATGAGCCGCAGCTTCGAAGTAGCGATTCATTTGTCTCTTCACATGCGCAAAAGCTAGCAACACACTCACCTGTGGACTGACAGACGATAAGACCAAGAGGACGGAAAATTAACAAACAGAAAAAATGCATGAATTTGAAGATCGGAAGTTTAGGGCCGGCCATCCCTAATTTATTTATTTTTGGGCAACCACGCACTGTGACGCGGCTTCTAGAGGAGAGGAGATTGATTACATAATTTGAGGGTTCATGGTTGCGTAGAGGCATTAAGCGTCTGGCTCTTTGACTCCTCCCGCATCCCCTGGTTCCCTTTTACCATCATCCCGGCCTCTCCTTCGCAAGTATGGCCAACGTTCTGCATCACCATATCGAATTTGCTCCTAGACCGGTTGCTCATGCGCCTTCACCATTCGGATTCGGCTTTGGGTTGGGCCACAGCTCGATGTCTGGAGTTGTATCCTCGGGGTGGCCAGCAGCGCCCACACCGGGCCATACAAATCCCCAGGCCTTTCACCAGCTGGCCTTCTCGCTGAATCAAGCAGCAGCGACTGCTTCTCCATCGCATAAATCGAATAAACGGCGGCTTGAAGCGGACGATGAAGATTCTACTACCTCCGGAAAAGCCTCGATAAACCGTGACGAGTCGATGGATCGTAGTCCAACGCCTGAACGACCAAAGCGTGCGGCACCAAAACGAGCGAGGATTGCACCTGCGGATGTTGGGACAAAGGAACAAACTGCTGCGAAGGAAAATAAGCCGTCTACATCGGAGGAGGATGAGGTGGATGTTGGGGTCCTTTTAGGCATGTCCTAACGACTTTTTTGCCACAAACTTTCCCTAATCTTTTTCCTTTATGCATACAGCGAGTCTACCACCACAAGCACTTTTACCACTGCTAACTTCACTGCTTAAAGCACACCCATCATTGAAATCAACGCTTTTGCCGCTCATACCCCGACCGACATTAGACACAGCAATCCAAGCGCTGGCGCAAGCTGCGAAAAAGCTGCGTGACGCTTACCCTTACTCCAACACTCCCTCATTTCCGCAGACCGCCTTTGGGTTTGGGAGCAGGCCTCAGAATGCATCAACATCATCCTATCACCATAACGGGGGCATGAGAGATGCATACGTTATCTCCCGACTTCGGCCACACATAACCGAGTTCGTCGCCGCATGTACATCGTACCTCCCATACTTCTCGTGTATACCGACCTCGAAGCAACCGACAGCAAGTTCCCAACAACAGCAACAGGTCCCTCCTCCACCGCCAAGTTTCGCGCAGCTCAACAAGGAAAAGTTCCACCCACTCGAATCTTTTACCTATTTATCAGCGATCACACAGCATATTATGGACCAACCCCCATTAACTCAAACTTCTCTTGCCCCATTGTTGCTTCCTCGGCTAAGCGAGGAATGGAATGCTTGGGTGGATAAGGTGGACGAGATTGTTAATCGTCAAGGAGGGATGTTTGGGATGGAAACGGTGCGGACATGGGAGAATGCTTTAGATACCTTTGCAGATGCAAAGGACTTTGAGGGCGCAGGCGTCATGAAGGGCATTCGGGACAAATGGGTTGCTAAAGTTGGCTGGCTGGTGAACAGGGTACTCCACGCATCAATGGACGTCTGAATATGGCTCACGCCCCATGTGCCTCTGGATGCTCCTCCCCTTTTTTTCTCTTTCGTTCTGTCCTTTCATTCTCACGCTCCCTTCCCTTTGCTCCGGTTGCTTCTGTTGTAATCATGCATACGCGCACGGGTTAAGTTACGACTTTTCCATTAGGATTATGAACCATTGACCTTTCCATTGCCCACATTCTCCTCATTCAGTCTACATCGCAAATATGTACATGGCATGTCTTAGTGAAATTGATTATTTACCAGAGGCCCCTTCGTTGCATTATGTTTCTGTCTACATGACAACAATGACTGGAAGATGACTGGAGCTTCTGGCAGCAGAACCACAATTATTTGTGTTCCTGGGTTGGCAGTAATTACATAGCAAAAACGTGATGGTGTTTGTGCTTGTGATGATCGGAGGTTCATGGAAAATAGAGCACAACTTGAAAAAGTGACGGCCAAGCCCGGACAAGTGGGCCGCTGGACTGGACGCCGGACACTGGACAACTCGTTTACCTCGAAATTGTCCCATGCATGCACCATCGTGCTCTACGCCATCTCCCAACACCGCTGACATTTGCTGGCATATCCCCCTTCACCCAGGCACTACAGGCAGCTGCCAGCCGAGCATGGGTCCGACGCGTTTCCCTACATCCAGTAGCGTCTACAAGTGCAAAAAGTACACCGGTGGCATCATCTTCTCGATCTACCAGGAGTTACTACGGTAGACCAGAACCGAGCTGCAAATTCGCAGCTGAGAAATTTGCGAAACGGTGTTATGCTACCAGGTGAGTGGTACGCTTATACTTTTCTCTCCCCTTGGGAAATAAAACTTTCCAGTAGTAGGGGTCAGACCATACATTCATGTCCCGGGACAGTGGAAGAAGAACGGACACCGAACGGATTCTTGGTCACGGCAACTACGACCTCGGACACACCATCCGCGACTTCCTGTTCAACGAGTATGCAAGAGTCGCATCATGAACTTTTCCCTCCTAATTATGACGTTGAGGGAACGGAGGCACAACCAGAACTTGCTTCTGGTAGCTGTGTACCAGATCTGGAAAAGGACGAACCCCATAACTCTGAACCTCATGTTGCCGGTGCTCAACATGCCCCCATCAAAACTGCTCCTACGTCATCTCCGTCGCCAAAACCAGCATTAATTCCACAAGCTCGGATTTCTACCTTTCTTCCAACACCCACCTCCAAACAAACACTATATCATAACCTTCTTCTTTCGTTATCCCTCAAGCCGTTACCCAGACTCCCGGCTCTAATTGACTACCACGACTCATACCCGAAATTTCGGTCCACACAATCCTACAACTTGTTAATTGAACTTTCCATACGGCATGCTCAATTTGGCGTCACTCGTTGGCTACTCGATGCCATGATCCAGGATAAAATTCCTCGGGATTCCACCACGCGCAAACTTTCGATACGGTGGCTTGTGCGGACGGGGAACTGGGAACAAGCGTGGACACAAGTCAGTGGACTTACACCTGACGAAGCGTTGGACAAGCCATTACGAAACGGATTACCCCCCATTACCACTGAGGTACCCTGGTATTTGTGGTTGGAGCTTCTTTCTACGACCAAACGTGGTGCCCTTCGATATACGAGAGGCGTACGTTGGTCTATAGACGAAGATGGGAAGACTGTACGTCTGCCTAGGCTCGATATAACCGGAGATCCTGCTCCCGGAACGAAAGCGTATCTGAGACGACAGCAACTTCTGGCTTGCCTTCATCCCGTGTTAGAACCTGGTGCGAAAGGACGGAGAGCCCGTCCGAGCCTGATTAAAGGCGCCGTTTACGCGATACTGCGTGATGGACGGGCATCTGCAGCGGCGGAATTGGTGAAGACATTCTTTTCGATGTTGCCTGCGAAGATCAGTGACGAAACCGCAGCCCAGTGTTTGGATATCATCCATTTACTGTTCAGTGCAGATACAAAAAAGGGATTGGCTTCTATGTATGCCAACCGTAGGCTTTTGGTGTCACTATTGGAGATGCATTCTTCCTTCAAACCTTCTTCGACAACCCTTTACCTGATTTTGTCGCCGCTGAAAAAGGTCAAGAAGTGTGGGACGGTCGCCTTTAACGTGATGAGGGCGTTCCGAAGGTCGTGGGGACCTGAAGTTGTGGATAGTCGCGTGCGGAGACGAATTGGAACGTTGGCGCTCAAGGAGGGTCGGACGGATATTGCGCAGGCGATGCTGGACGAAGAGAAACGGACGCGAAAGGTTGATCCATCAAGGTCTTCTGTCGCTGTTGCCTCTCCGGCCGTGCAGATATCATCCAACTCGAGAGGACTGCGCCGCCCTCCTGATCGAGAGCTCTTCTCTCACGAGGGTCCGGAAAAGATACGGTGGACAAAATTCAGATCACGGGTCCGTTGGAAGCAGCGCACAGATAAAGGCGATAAATTGATTAAGGTTGAGTAGCTGAGATTCCTTCTATGGTTGTGATCTGCAATGGAATACCTGTGGTGCCGCTGTTGTACATATGACGCTTGGGGAAGTTCCCCTATACGTACCCTAAAACCGACTTCGAACGGGGTTTACAAGATGTCGCGTTGGAAGTTGAAATTGACTTGGTGATTTCGAGAAATCACGAGAGCGTTAGGAGACACTGACGATTTCTTGCTAAGATTATGGCAGACTCGGTGAACGGAGATTTCTCCCAACCAAACCACACCTCAGTAAACACCGTGATTAGCGCCTCGGCATAGACGGCATTTGTTGTATGCAAGTGAGCTTGGCTCCGATAACTAGGGAGTTTACTGAAAGCCTGGGTCGGAACTGTTGCCCCAGGCCAAGCCAGGTCGCATTGTTCCTTCCTACTTATCAAGCTCCGGAGTAAATGAACGGATGATCTGGGACGACCAGGGTCTGACGACTGAATACCTGACAGTCAGAATCTTTGCGGGCGTTGCTCCCGGGAAGAACGGCGTACAGATATCTGAACAGAGAAGAGGCGAGTAAGTAGATCAATATTTGAAATCGATTAATTCAGGTACCACGTGCCGAAGGCTAGGCTGAACGGGGATGAAGTCATCTTCCAGTTCTCATCGGCCCAAAGAGCTAAGAGGCTGCACTGAGAAATGCCACAATATGGCGACCCTTGTGGTTGAATGGGTCAAGAAAGCTTACGAGCTCACGAGCCCGGAGGCTGAGCCGGAGCCTAGATTACTCATGGAGGGTCGTATGAGGTACCACGGCTCTTCATGTGAAGGAGCGGAGACGCTCGTCTATTTACGCCATCTGAGAGTTGCCTCATCGACACGGATGCAATTAGTTTTATGCATTATATCTCTCTTATTTCTGACACCAATTTTGGTTGGGATTCTTCTATCTGTCGTTGCAACAGCGACGGGTGGTCGGAAATATCTACAGTGCGGATACAATAAAACGACTTTCGACTCGAATTTTCCGCAAGTCTCCGGCACTGTCACTGAATCCGGGAGGAGTCAAGCGACCTCTGGGCCAGAACTTCCTTTGGTGTTTTTCGAGTCAGCAGTGGCTGATCTGCGTTGCTGAGACGTTGGACTTCTTTTCGGATACAGACTGTGGCTTCCATCCGAAATTGCGCCCAATCGGACCTACTTAGACCGGCGGACTTCTGGACGCGAAAATGAGAAGAAAGTAGACTGAACTATAGGGTCAGGCCTCAGGTTTGCTGCCAGGGGAATCCATACCGGTAGGCGGCACCAGTGACAAGTGGGAGCTAACCAAGTGTGGCAACACATATACAGCCGGTAACCAACCTATTGTTCTGAACAAGACATACCAATTTTTTAACGTTCAACATCTCCCCACCACCACCATTATATGGTCTTTGCCAAATGGACTACAATTCAAGTTTGTAAAACCCTCCGACTCCTGCCCGTTCCCATCGTGATTTATTGCAGCCCTTTATCGAGATCACATTGAATACGAGACCTCCCTCTGGCCCTCATTGCCCAGTCAGAACGCCTACCTTATCTTGTGACCTAGTACTGGCTTCTCCGGGTCAAGATTATCGTGACCCGAAAAATCTTTGATCTTCTTAACTTTATACCTTAGTCCACAACCTGCCACAGTAGCGCTAAGCGTTGAGAGGTTGAGAAGGATGGCTCTTGGGTCGAACTCGAACGCTCCTGCTGTACGGCGAATTCAAGCAAACATGGAGATGTTCCAGACCCACACGATTGCCCCGGACACTCTAGTATAGATTATAGCCTGTCCCCTCCACATCGCGCCCGCCCAGGCATCAAATCAGCAGGCCCAGACTGTTTCAAGCACACCGGCTCCCCGAGCCCTCTACAACGCCCGATAAATCCCCAAAAAGTTCAAATATAGCGTTACAATGCGTGCTTTGAGCCTTTTCTAATTTCCTGATTTAACGGGAGAATTTAAGGTTTTACTCCAAATTTTGTAGTACGTGCTACCTTTGCATTGGTCTTCTCTGACGGCACGTCAGATCATATCCTCCGTTTCTCTCATCGCTGCCTTTTTGCTTCCTTTAAGCTAGCTGTTCTTACGAACCTGTTTGCCGTTTTGAGGCTCCTACTCGGACTTGATAATGGTGTCATCGCAAACATAACAAGATCTCGATCCTGTAAAATCAGATCCTCCTCACCGACTCTTAAGGCCTCAAAGAGTGAGTGTTTTCTTTGCCAATTTGTTATCCTCTCCATCCCATACTTTTATTTGATTATCTTGCACGTTTTTGTCCTGTTTTTTCCGTTGCATCTCCTCTCAGATGTTAAATATGCCTCGCACTGAACATGACTACGTTGCCCTTTCATGCCTGTGCGTTGGGGTGGGTCCTGGAGGCACTACCTCTATGCTCGCGTAGGCTATTTGATCCATCCCTTTGCCTTCCCTTTAATAAGAGGTACTAACTGCTTCCTCTATAGTCATGTTGCTGTTGTGTCTTGGTTTGGTACCGTTCAATGCGAGGCATTTGTGTCGCCTGGTACCCATGTATGACGCGCCTCATTAATTTAATCCATCTTTAGACTGATGTCATTCATCTCGGCAGGTGATAACGGACTATAGAACTTCGACTACAGGTATCACCGAACAGCAGCTTACATCCCGTATGTCCCGTGTTGCTTTTACCTGCTTCAGCTGCCAGGGGCTAACGCCCCCGTAGCCGAAGCTCTACCGTTTAATACGGTACAGCAGAGAGTAGCCGAGTTGATAAAAGGGAAGGTCTTGATAGGCCACTCCCTTTGGAATGACCTTTCAGGTTCGTATTTGCCAACAGCTGGCCTGGAACAAGTGACTGGATCTACCTATCAGTGCTCGGTATCCCCCATCCTGCTGTAGACACTCGCGATGTTGCTTTGTACATAGTAAGTTTCACACTGTCGCCCGAACTTGGACGCAAACTAACGTATAACTAATTCTTTGACAGCCATTCCGCAACGCTTTGAAGGCACAACAAATGGTTGGACTACCTACCCTCATGTGGAGTTTGATGAATCGTGAAATCCAGCAGCCTGGAAGCCACATACACCCCGTACATACCTCTCTTGCCTAGAGCGTTATCTTAGTACTGAGAGTGATGTAGGTGGAGAACGCGAGAGCGGCGATGGACCTTTACCGGTCTTCCGATGGACCGTGGGAGGCTGCTATTGAGAAAGGTAACTGGCCTTGCCTTCTTCCGCCAAGTACGTTTTCCAGGTGCTACACATGAGGGCTGCACACCCTACACCTTAACGACACCTCTTATAATCCGTGGTCGCCTAATTCCATGTTCCATTATTTGAATGCCCTGTGGGGTTGTAATTGTAATAGTATCCCTGTATTTAGTACGTACAAAAATTCTACAAATCAACCGCATGTCATGAACTAAGAGCTATTATGAGTAGGGAGCGGACTGGAGCGGGGGAAAGTTTTGAGGAAATTGCAAATTGGAGGGTGCATGTGTTCAAAATATGTCCCTATTTGGCAACTCTTGCTCCAAAACGGGTTAAGGTTAATATGTATTAGCCAAGCCATCAGTTGGTGACATGCGTTATGGGCGGACAATATAACAAGGCTTTAACATCTTTTGTGGGGTTACACCAGGATAAAGGAGCGCAAAGGATGAAAAGATGGACCTGCATTACTATGATTGTCTCGTTTCCCTGTCCCATTCCCTAATCCTATCGTTTTATCTATGATATTGTCTAGCGAGACACATGATTTGAGCTCTAGGTATACGCATATAATGATATGTAGATTTTGTTTTTCGATTTAATGACGTGTCTGTAGAAGGACAAAGTTCGGCGAGGAATTAGCGGCTGGACGTGGAAGCGAAAGAAAGAGAAACTATGCCATTCATACCTCTTCAGCACCCAAAAGTCGCATCACTCCCTCGTACACGAAGAGAGCGGATGCGTTGACGGGGAATGCACGTAGAATGGTTGGTGTCAGGCCGCGGTAAAATCCAGCAATGCCTTGATCTACGTAGGTTTGGCGCACCACGGCAATGAACGATGGCCGTGCGAAGGTATAATCCAGGACGCTCGATGGTGCAGGAAAGGGTCTTGGATGTGGGTAAGCCATCATTCGGCTGTTAATCGTGTCCGTAAGGCATTCCGGTCAGAGCTTCCCGTCGAAGAATTCCACTTACTTTTTTATGTTGTCGGCAGGAATAGCCATCCCCCAGTAGACAAAGGATGCAAAACCTCCCGATAGGAAGTTCGCGGTGCCGGTTGATATCTATTGTGTGGTGATAAGAGATCCGAAAGAGATGAGGCTCCTGGTAAAGGAAGGCTTTGATGCAACTCACTGCATAAGGGGTCCCTTCTAAACGGGAAAAACCACGCATTAGGGCCTTAGCATTTTTCAGGTTAGTTTTGATACTCTGGCAAATTCACTAAGACATAGAGATACCTCGACCGATAAGAACATCCAGAAGAAATTGGCTCTGAAAGCGAGGCTACCCGTGAACCCTGACCACATACCAAGGATACCTTGCATGCGAATAATTTGTCGTGCACAGTCAATGGGACCTTTGAATTGCCGATCCGCAGCTGCCCTTTGGGATTGCAACTGGAGCTTAACTGCCAAATGGGTTCTATAAGCACAAATGATAAGTGAGAAGCTCTGGGGAACACACCTTTGAGTAATTCAACGGGGGTGGCAATTACGGCACTGTTATGGCAGGAAAAGAATGGAAATTAACTGGGCGGAGCCACTGCGTCGTACCCCGTCCTATACTGACCTAGTCAAGCCTGCGAGGAGTCCAGCGACGCCGTGGCCAAGGACAGTCAAGCGCGGACGCCCAGTTACGGGATGAGGTTCTGTCATGCCACGGCGGAGAAGGAACAATCGATAGTTATGGAGAGATCCAAGAAGAACCGAATCAATAGCAGCCCAGCCAACTGCCGGAGGCGTAGCCCCTTTGTAAAGTGCAAGAACGCCCTAATAGGAACAAATCCGATGTACGGGCAGTGTCAGGAAAATCGGGTAAAGTTCAATGAATGCGAAGGTGGGCGAGCGCACCTCATTTCGGACGATTTTAGTAAGGACATCAACGGCTCCGCGGTACGTTCCAGGTGGAGAACACTGCATTCGTGTTTTCACGGTGTCAAATCTGGTTTCTATGAGAACTCGGATCCATTTCTGCCTGATGAATGGGGATGTTGGTGAGCGTTATGCGCCAGGACGCTTGCCACAAAAGTATCCGACCTTAAAGGCGTGCTCACCCATGGCCTACAGCGACCTAGAAGCACTGTTAGCTGATGATATTTTGACCTAGCTTAGTTGACGAATAGCTGACCTTGGTCAGACCTAAGGCGGGACAAGATTTTGTGTTAGGGAACTAAATGGCACGGTCTTGGTCAAGATTGCATACCGCTTCCCAGGCCAGCAAAGGCACCAACGATTCTAAGGTGACCAGATTGTGCATTCTCACCCATAGAACCCACAAACGGGCCTCGCACAAGGTCCAAACAAATGAGTCGAGCTAAGAAACGAGAGGGCGCGACATTGATTCCGCTTCGGGCCGTAATGGAACACGTGGACGATGACCAATTCATCAGCGGACTGTTCCATTACACGTTCATAACAGCGTACCCTCCCAGCTACGACTATCATTGTATGTCAGACTCCACCCGCAATAACAACAACGACAACCCTCCTGAGGAAAAGCAATGTCGTATATGTCTTGACGGTCCGGAAGCCGAATCTGAGCTAGGCAGGCTTATTCGACCTTGCCTATGCAAAGGGTCCATTAGTGTATGTCTTCGTAACATAGACTATGTCACCTGCTTTTTCTTACATGTCAAAAAAGTATGTTCATGTGCGATGCCTCCAAAAGTGGAGAAACAGTTCTGCATCTCACAGCGCCTTCTTCTCATGCCCCCAATGTCATTACAAGTATCGCTTCGCTCGAACTCGTATGGTCGGTCTGGCTTCAAATCCTGGTATCTCACCTCCCCTTAGCAAGGTCGTTTCATGGCTAACCTCGTTCGTTACAGTCCTTGTAGGAGGCCTATCCGGCCTTTTATTCACGATCATCGTGATGCTCGCTTCCTATATCACGACTTATTTCATGGCTGCATTCGAAGAGCCAACGACTTCTTACTACTCATGGTCATTTTTCTATGTTTCACCCTTCGAGGTGGCCCAAGATCTAGTTGCAGCCGCTCTTCGCATTCTGAAGGAAGGTGGCATCGAGGGTCTGCTTGATGATACTATCCCTTCCAGCAGAACGAGCACTCGAGGTCACCAAGCTCGTCGCCCAATTCGTCCGCCATCAAATCCTGGTTTCATCAAGAGATTCATCAAACGATTTCTCTTGGGACTGCCACTCGTCGGTGCAGGTTCTCTTGTTCACATGCTACTTTCTGTAGGGTATCTTGTACCAGTGCAGTGGCTGGCTCGTTACAGAGGCAACCGGAGCCGCCGGGATAGCTCTAGAGATATCGCAGCTCTGATCGTTGTTGCTCTCCTGGTCGTGGGTGCCCTGAGGTCCGTCCTTAACCATTATGTACAGCCGTGGAGTTTTTACTGAACAATTTCTCAAATTCCTAGGGCTCTTCTCAAGGTATATCGACTGACGCAAACTGTCACCCAACGTCTCCTGTTACGTGCAGAGGATGCCATTGTAGAAGTTGCATGATTACATTTGTTTAGCTTCCAAAATCCAGATATCTGTAGGCTATAGTTGTTGACTTTTGGGATATCCACATGGCCATGAACATCGTAATAAATGAGGTACATGATACACATCGATAACTAAGGAACATTGAGAGCAAAGACAGAGGAAACATCAAAAAAGCAGCCGGTAGATTAAACTCGCTACCAGTTTCGCCGCAACTGGCGCTTGATATTTTCATACGTTTTCTTTGTCTCCGACCGACTAGGTTCCAGTTCGGAGAGATAGTGGTCAATCGTTGAATCAATCCTCCCAACGGGGAACTCTCCTGCAGAGACAGAAGACTGGGGTCGCAAGGCCTCTTCGAGCCAGTCATTCAGGAGGACAGCGATATCGGATGAAATAGCTTGCACATTGGCCTGGTCATTAAATGGCGGGATCTGTACAATTCTTCAGCAAAGGGCAAATGACAATCACCCGTCAAGAACATACTTGAGATTCATACATCTCATGGAACACATCCCATATTTCGATGAATGGAACTCCGCATTGGATCAATATCCGGGGAGCCCAACCATGCGGCAATTCGTTCTTGTGTGCCAACATGAAGCGCACTAGCAGCGTGGCAATGTGACCTAGAGAGGGGCTGTGAGCACGGAACGCCTAGAAACGTATTCGCTAACGCACGCAGTGGGAATGCGCTGGTTGATGGGTAGAATCTTTGCCCCAGGGGAACGACCCGAGATAGGATCAGATCCGCCGTTGCCGCTGTTTCCAAGTTTTCATTGAGGACTAGATGAACAGTCCTTGAGTATGTATGGAGGTAGGCCCGAAGAACCGACAGCTCACTCTCGTCGAAGATCTGATTCCATATAGGTCTGACCACGCTTTCGTCTCGGTGTTCCGATACGTGCAGACAGAGGAGCTGAAGGGCAGGCAACTGGAATGCGACCGCATATCCTTGATATAGCTAGACCAATCTGATTAGCACTACAAGTAGAATTGATTAAGGGCAGATGAGCTAACCTCCGTCATATTCAGAAGCTGTTTAGATAACGCTCGGACTTTTTGTTCGACTTCGGGAGCGTCATTGACGTGAGGTAGAAGCGTGTGGTATATCTCTAGCTGAACCTGAGCGACATCCAATTTCTCTTCTAAATCTGTCAAGAACTGGATGGCGGTCTCATGACGGCCTCCAGCTGAAATCGGATGAGATTTGGCATTGGCAACTGCAAGGGTTAGATACTCCAAGCGTGAACTCAAGTCGAGATCGAATCTAGACCAAAACATACGGTCGCACGGGATTGAGCTAGTTACCTATACGTAATTTGAAGTACCATGCTCACTGATTGGAGTCTGCCAAGGCGCCCAATATCTCGGCGGCACGCAGAGGCTGACCATTCTTGACGTAAAATTGCCAGAGTAATTGATATTTTTGCACGGTCACAGGTTCGCGCCTGAGGTGTGCTTCAAGGTAGGTAGGTCGCATCTGACATATCCTGAGAGTAAATCACGGGTAAAACAATAGGAGGAAATAAATATACCTCCAACAAATCGTCCGCGAGACCACGGCCGATCAACCAGTCGTAAAGAACAGAATGGAACATTTCGTCTTCACTCGCAAAGGCAAGTTCATAGGCATGACTGCGCACGGTCTCAGGATCGTCAAGACCAGGCAAAACCTGTGCAGGTTTCTTTGTCCCGCATTTCTCCTCGAACACCGAAAGCGAATCCATGACGAGATCATAACATTGCATCCGTTGGTTGGCCCGTTCTTGACGGGGGTCGTTCGCCGGTGATCCTGCATACCAATACTCCAACCCAGTGTTATCGGGATCGAAGACTTGGGCGCACGCTAAAGGCAAGAGAATAGCACCTATTGCCTCTTATTAACATACGGCGCAACGGGAGTGGGACATGAGTAATAGAACCTTTCGCGTAATCCAATTGTTGATAGTCTCCAATAATTTCGCGCAACTTTTCAAATTCAATAATTCGGGAACCCTTGGTGAATAACCTAAATAGCGGCTCAGAAGCCATATACCTCGATATGGACTAAAGGGAATTACCGTAGTGATTCAGAGAGCCAATTTTGTCGTTCAGTCGGGCTCTTTGTCTCAACAGCTTTCCGGATGTTTTCCCTTGCCTATCACCCAAATATCAGGTGGTGAGATGGAGTGCGGCTGTTGACAGGCGCGGCTGATGACACACCTTGTACAACATCACATCATCAGTGCTACAGAATGAACCGCATCTCCGCTGGAGTACTTCGCTGACGGTATCAACCTAGAATATCAATTGGTCGGGCGCAAGGATCTATACCCACTGTGAGAGAACTCACGCTGATTTGCTGGCCAATTTGTTGGTCAATGACGACGTTCACCAAAGCCCTGGATATTGTCATTCCATTCTGCGTTGTGATCAAGTCTTCGAAGGTCTGGTCAGCAATCAGTTTTTGTGTCTCCCTGTCACATCTACATACAAGATCTTGGTCAGTATCTAGGGATGGAGATCTGCGAGGAAGAAACTTACTGCGAGATGAGCTCTCCGATCTGATAATCATTTAGAAGGAGAACAAAGGAGAGCGCCTCAATAGTCCGAGTGAGGAGGGCAAGGAGCTCCGTCACGGAATGTTGCTCAGCCTGACTCTGCGTTGGTCACTTCAGCCTTTTACCAAACGGCAAGTTAACCCGACCTTCAGCGCTTCTTGGTTTATTGTGGAGTCTCCGGGAGAAGCGTGGAATAAATGAGGGTTC
Organism: Podaxis sp. C-F-92630; assembly: GCA_018524945.1. Lineage (NCBI taxonomy): Eukaryota > Fungi > Basidiomycota > Agaricomycetes > Agaricales > Agaricaceae > Podaxis > Podaxis sp. C-F-92630. Next base: position 23,528 of record JAEUWS010000030.1, read on the forward strand.
TTGTCAAAGAAGTCTTTGAGCGCGAAGAGATTCTTTTGGACAGTAACAAGAGTACGTTCTGGGACGTTCAGTTGTTGCCTTTCCAGCGGCCTATGACAGAAAATCAGAAACGTGTAACAGAACATTCGCTTAGAAGTCATAGTACCCGAGTTTCGTCAACTTGGCCTTCCACATCGGGCGCACCAACCGCGCAAAATAGAGCGCGAACCCTTCGCGGCGACCACTGAAGATGGCTGAACCTTGGGTATCAGCTATGATGGCGAGTAAGTGAGAGAGTAAGTAATCATCAGCCATGAAGTCCACAAGCACATACCAGCACCATATGTGACCCGCTCCGTCCATATAGGCCGCTCGCCAAAATCGTAAAAGGCCTGCTTGGCAACGGCGGCAATTTCTGGGCTGGCATAAACGACAGGTCCATTTGATACCGTTTCTCCATCGAGATATGTGTTGCCGCTGGCAAGCGCTAACAGCATAGCACAAGTCTGATCTCGCCCAAAGCTGTGAGATAAAAATAGGTTTTCAAAACACTGACTAAGAAGAGGGGAAGAGCCCACCTGTCCCTAAACTCGATTATGGGTTGCAAGTTCCCCGTTTGGAGCTCTTCCAATACCGCCTTTAGGTAATCGACCGCTCGACGCTTGCTCAAAATGGACAGCCCACTATTCGTTAACAGCATGAATTGTTGAGGTGGCTCCCCAAATTGTCTGGCCAGCTCATTGATCACCGATGGGTTGGGTGTGTTTTGCGGTGTGGTTGACGAGGGTTTAGGCACAGCAGCCATAGCCCATGTCCTACCAGGTATTGACAACAATGTTGCGTACTCAGTCAAGGGCGGCTGCGAGGGCGCAGATCCTGTGTACCCACTGAACCCACCATACTGCTGTGGATTCGGTCCTCCTTGTTGTGGCACATTGAGCTGTCCAAGAGAGCCAATGCGTGTCAAATCAGGAGATGTGCAAAGAATATAATCCGTTCCATCTGAGTCGCCCTGTTGTGCCGCAACAAATAGACCGTCGCAGTAACAGGTATTCTCAATGGATGAAACAACAAAGCCACGTGTGGGCTTTTGAGCGATTTGCCCATATGATGGTAGCGTCGATCGGAATCGCGAGTGGTCATCAGGATGGAGGAGATTCGATGGAGGGAGTCGGATATGCGAAAGTTGCAACGCACGAACACTGCTAGCTGCAGGAGTATAGGAGTAACCGTAGGAAGGAGCAGGTCCGAAGTATAGTCTGACACCATTAGTGGTGACACCGAGCAGTTGGATACCCGACCGCGATTCCTGGGGTCCCACGACGTGAAGGGATACGATTTGGAAGGATTGCGGTGTCAAGGCAGGCGATCCTGGAGCTTTGTCTTGTGCGGATTTGTAGACATTCGATAATGTTTGGATATGCTGTATAGCCTTGTCACCGTTGGGCTTGTATATTGATATTGTATTCTTCTCAGTAAGGGTGTAAAGGCAATCTCTTGATAAATCAGACACGACCATGACGATCCTATCTATAAAACAGCCTCAATGACCCTCCACTATCCATGAAACATCACTTACCATCGTTGGTTGTTGACGCAAAGCGAGGGAGAAGACTCTGGACACCGCCCACGGAGTGATTGATGAGTTGAACTCTCTTTCCAAACCAAGACTCCGTTTCCTGGTAATGCAACTCATACAGACATCCATCTTGCGCACCAGCCATGAAAATGCGACCGTCCGGGGTGCCAACGACAGATATCATCTCAATGTCCGTAGGGACGTTACGATCTGTAGCATAAAACTGAATTTCCTTGCGAGATCTGTTGTCAGGACCAGGCACCGAGGTTACCGATACTCCAAGCAGGAGCACAGAGACGGGTGTGCAAATGACGAGTAGGTGGGATATTTCTTCAATGAACAGTGACGTTTTGGGCCGTACGAGAGTGACAGAGGTTATGACATCCGGTTGGTCGACAAAGGAGCTGAGATCCTGCCTAAACAGCTATGTGAGCTTGCAAAGTCTCAGCCACACCAAGGAGCTTACCCATCGTTGTAATCCCACAAAAACAATTTATGGTCAATTGAAATCCACGCTCGCTCGAGTTCCGGCATCAAGCCCATGTGAGATGTTACACTGGCACCTTGAAGTATGTTTCAGTAGCCCTCCCGTGTAGAAGTAATCTTGACCACCCACTATCATAATATTGAAAGAGACCCTCGGGGATTGCAATAAACCGCCGCTTCTGGTAAGGAACTCGAGTGTCGTCGGGGAATATGCTGTATGAAGCCGAGGCTTGGCCGCCCGCTGTCCAAGTTCAGACACGAATGACCTACTAATACCAATGAACGTACAAGCCGTCAGAGTTTCCCCGAGATCTGGAATTATTTGTGCATCTTTCGCGAACTGGTCGTACAAGATTCTACTTGCATTCTGCAAAGCAGCAAGGTCCACGGGTACAGGTTTTGGTTGTTGAGGTGCGCGAGGAGCTAGAGCATAATTAGACTGGGACTGAGAAAGACCAAAGGAGCGAGAGGCAGTGAGTGAGGAGGCCATATGGCAGAGTTGTGATCTGAACTGGAATACCTCAAACGCGTCCTCAAATCTTCAACACGTGTTGTGACTTGCTTAATTAGGAAGAACTCAAAGTTGACACCACGTGAGGCCTTGAGGTCTGATCTGTTGTTGAATTCTGCATTTCTAGGTATACTGGTACAAGCAAACTGACTGCTAAGACGCGGTGGGCGGTACTAGGTACCTACCCCCCTCAACAGGGTAGTGTTTATGTGTATAAACGGTTCCGAGCTGGTGTGTGGAGTCCCATTGATGTGATGAGTCTGCAGGATATACTAGTGGGAACGCGATGACATGAGGTCTTGAGGCCCGAAAGTTAAACGCTACCTTGAACTTTGATTCAACCAACAGACTTAGTTGTCAGTAATTATTGATACTCATTACTATAGACACTATGCCCATCTTTGTCGCCCGAAGACTTGACCTTTTATATTTCACTCCCACCACCTTCATTGACTCCCAAATTTCCCCTCCGTAGTACGCAAGTACACATGAGCTCGAAAATTGAACTAGAAAGACTTTGCCCTCCCCCAATTGGCAAAGCCACCGAGACCGATTTATTCAATACTCATTCGAGCTGTTTCACCGTCCAACTTTCATTCGCTAAGTTCTTTTTATACCAATGGACTTGGAACACTGCCCGCGGCAATGCCGCGGGATCGGACAGACTAGAGTTTGTTGGGAGATCTCACCATAAATGGCCTAATCAGTGATACATTGTACAAATTGCATCGTCGTGCCCACATGGTTTGTTGGCAAGTAGCTGAAACCCGCATCTGGTACGAAAGAGTACCTTTCCACAGTTGAAGCTCAGGCTGGGATATGTTCGTGAAGGTAAAGGACTCAAAGACGTTGCAGATACTGTTGAAACAGTTGTAGGACTTAACGGAAGAGGAGATGGGCCGGCAAATAAATGCTAGGCGTGGCAGAGCATTTGTTCCCTAGTTGAGGTTGCACCAAGTCACAACTATCTTCCGACTCGGGGACTTGAGGGGTCACTTGGTTGCGTTCTATTCTTGAAGAGGCGAGGGTATTCATTGAATCACTGCAACGGTCTTAAGGATTACGTTCCTCGGTTAAGGGGGCCGGGCAGTGCGAGGACCCTTTCCGATCTACGCTAATTTACATGTACCCAGTCTGAATTCCGAGAGTTACAAAGTAATGCAGAGCTTGTGTCGGGCGGACGGACCACTTACCGGGACCATTGTCGCATTGACTTTGATCGATATTCCGCTGAAGACCTACCACAAAGGCCGGATGGAGAAGGCTAGTTCTGGAGGTGAGTTCTCGCACGGACAACAACTCCGAATCTCGAACATGATAGCAGGTCATCAGTGAGGAGGATTCTGATGATGTTGATCAGCGCTGAGCTCAGCGGGTTCTTTCATTGGTGTTCCATTTTGGTGTGCCTTGCGTACCGATTTCTCATCTGCAGTGGATTAGACGATCCCAAATAGAAAACTGCACCAAAATTGCTGTGATGGCTTTCGTTTCAGCCACTGAGTCAGATACCAATAGCCAGATCCGCTGATGTTGAGCGTTCGGGAAGAGTAAACATCTAAGCATCACCATCATTGAAATCTCAGCCTTTTTTCTGTCGTGGTAATTGTAGCTTGGGATAAACCAGCAAGTGTCATGCAGCCATAGACTCGAGAATTACGTCCTTGGCACATTCCTTGTTTTGTCATTTCCCATCCCACCTGTCTTATCCGCAGGCCGTCTCTCCTCTCCTTTCCCTATACCTGCTGGTCAGCGTCAACAATGAGCCTCAGGAAGCAGCCTTCAATCGAGTCCACGTGGGTGAGGCCGCCCCTGCAGAATCGTTCCTCCACCGCCGTATCGGAAGGGCGGACGCTGACCCGCCTTCCAATCGGTCCAACACCAAGTGTCCCATATCGACCACCGGTCCCTGGCCCACTCTCGCCTATCGCCCAGGGAGTGCGAAGAGAGACTTTTCGGTCCTATCTTCCATCGCATAAGAAAGGTGCATATTCTCCGTTGGCTCATATCTGAACGCTTACGGAGACCCTCCAGCAACTTTCAAATGGATGCGAGGTGAACTCTTAGGCCAGGGAAGCTATGGTCGAGTGTATATGGCATTGAATGTCAACACCGGAGAGCTCATGGCAGTAAAGCAAGTCGAGCTTCCCCGCGAAGATCACAAGCCCGCCCATCAAGATGCTCTACGGTTCCTCGCATCTGAAGGCGAGACCCTGAGGCAATTGGATCACCCGAATATCGTGCAGTATCTTGGTTATGATCATTCTGCTGAAGCTCTCAGCGTGTGCGTATTCCTTGCCGACTTCATAGCTCACGTTATCAACCGAGTCAATGATAGGTTTCTAGAGTATGTGCCCGGAGGAACGATCGCAAGCCTCCTTCTCGAATACGGACGCTTCCGCGAAGAAGTCACCAAATCCTTTACTAAACAGATCCTTGAGGGGTTGGAATACCTTCACTCTCGAAACATCATCCATAGAGTAAGTAGTTTATGATTTAAACATGTGGGCCGTTCGGTTTACTTGGCGTTTCCAGGACCTTAAACCTGATAATATTCTCGTCGAACCTACTGGTGTCTGCAAGATTTCTGATTTTGGGATATCTAAAAGGGCGGACGATATGTACAGCGCCAGGGCACATACGCTTATGAGAGGAACCGTTCAATACATGGCGCCAGAAATCCTAGGATCTAAAGAAAAGGGATACGATGGGAAGATAGATATCTGGAGCGTTGGATGCATGGTCTTGGAGATGTGGACGGGTGACAAACCATGGGGAGCGGGCGAGAATTTCATGGCCATCATGCTCAAGGTATGTATGTCGGGTAATCACTCATGTGTCATATCATTCGACTGAATTTTCATTAGTTGCGGGAGACTCAATTGCCTCCGCCTTTACCAGTCCAGCTACAAAAAGATCTATCACCGAATGCCCATAACTTCAAGGATTCGTGCTTTCACATGTAAGTCAAATCTCGTCATGTTGTGATCACGACCTTAGTCGCGTTGCTGTAGAAATCCCGTTCAACGTCCATCAGCGGCCGAATTAAAACAACACCCATATCTCAGACTTCCGCAAACTTGGACTTTTGTCGAGAGCGAAGTTCCACATCCTTCTCGAGAGCCGCGGATCAACGTGGGAGGGCGAAAGCAACGTGAGCGCCAAGACGACGGGGCTACCTACAGGCCGAAAAGACACCCGACGGTGGACGCTACGATACGGCCTCAAGATGTCAAGGACGACGACAGTGCAACACTACAGACTATCAGGCAACCAGTCCCAAGAGGCCCCAGTCCACCAATTGTCTACGTTACGCCTCTGCGGCCTAACCCGTCACCTGCTCCATCGCCCTCACCAGTTGATGCACAGGAACATGACAATGCGACGTCTGAGTCTTCGGCTACTTCCAACAGCCGTCGACCAGGTAAACGCAGATACCGTGTGGCCAATCCAGGGGATGAAGAACCCGCCACTTCATATCATTATGTCCCTCCACCTCTCCCCCCGACATCTCAATATTCTACGCACTTAGGAACCTCGTCCAAATATAATTTAGATTACATTCCCGATTCAAATCCCCCTGCACGTTCCCGTTCCTCCTCAACTCCACTATCTGCCCCTACTCCCGCCCCTAGCTCATCGTCGACAGGGTATCCTTCATATCCGTACTCTTCTTCCAAGTCTTCTTCTTCCTCTGTCTCATCGTTGCCCCAGTCATCCAGTGGCACAGAAGACAGCGCGACATGGAAACGACCACCTGCGTCCGCACCTCTTCGCCCTGGAAAAGCGTCCTCACCTTCACCAAGCTCGAAGAGCGAACACGAGAACTCGCCGACTGGTCATCTTGCGGCAGCTCAACTGCGAACGCCTCCACCGCCAACAGTACCACCGCCACTTCCGCCAACACACACACCGCCCCCTCCATCAAGACCCCCACCACTACCGCCTTCGCCTCATCGCTATCCTATTGCCCTCAGGACCGAAGGCAGAAAGTCCGGTATGTCGCACCGGCAGGATAGCAGACCCAATGAAGATGATGTTGTCCGGCATTTGGGCGAGTATTTCCCCGACCACGATCTGGACCAACCCATAGTCACGCCTGCTGCTTCTGTCGATGATCTCACAGAGGATTCCATTCCGACTTCGAATGAAATAGACGATACTCACGAGTCTATGCCGGGACCTTCTAGTCTCAATAGCAATGCGGCCATCAACTCAAGTCTAAACAGGTTCTCTCGTCTCCGGCTTTCCGGCTTTAATCCTTTGTGCCCTCAACGGACAGATGCAAGACACACGCATAACCCTGAATCACTACGTATCAGTGCAAATGCTAGCAACAGTACAACTCCGTTCCCCAGGATTTCGCTATCTCCGGGGAATGTCGACGCCAACGACGGCGTACCGGCACGTGCAAAGACCATCCGACGGATTGCAGAGGAACAAGCCAGCAAGCGGATGTCAAGCCCGGGCAAGGCTCGCAGGCAGACCTTGTGGGATTTCAAGATGGAGGAACTCAAGACACCACCTCCCTCTGTCCGGTTCTAGTCAGCACAACCAACCTTCCGATTTACGACCCACAACGTCCATTTTCTTTTCTTTCTTTTCTGTTCTCACTTGGTTTTTGCTCTGCTTCCTACGTGTTATTATTGCTCTCATATTTCACTTCGGCGGCCGTGGCCCGTATTTTTTTTTTTTTTAATTTTTCTTCTTCTCCCCGTCTTTTGTTTTGATCATCTTTCTATACTGAACCTCTCTCTACAGCGCGCTTTTTTGGCATCGCTTTTACTTTCAATCTTTTTCTCTTGCATCGCTTTCCGGGTTCTTCTCCGTCCGCCGATACATGACCCACCCCATCAGCTAACAGTAAAAATGATCGGCTTTCGATGCCCACTTCATCAGCACCCAGCCCAGACCCTCGCCAGCTCGAGTGCCTGTCATTCTCTTTCACTTCGCTTCCAGGTGTAGATCACCGAAGACCTACCCCCTTTCAGTGCGGGCACGCCCGAATTAATATCTACAATTACCTTAGCCGCTTTCCCCCGTAGCTAAAAACAAACCTGTGTTCGGATGTTTCACCGATTCCCTAACCGGTTCTTTCTCCGCTGTCATTTTATTTTGGTTTATCTCCTGTCAAATTCTGTTTGAGTAATCACCATGCTTTTTCCGGGTTCTTTTTGTAACACATCTTCATACAGCCAAGCTTATTGTACTATACGCAAAATACAACAAGTTTAATTGTGTCATTGCTGCTGAGGACGGAATAATAGGGACCCTTTTAACTCAACAACGTCAAGTAGTCGTGTATCTACTTAAGCTAAAACACAGAGGTGGAGAACGAACAATGGGGATGAAATAAACTTCACAATAGGTCACATAGCCGACGGAATGCAAGTACAGCGCTCAGAAGTGCTCTTTGGCAAAAGTAAAGTTGACGCTCGAACTAGAGTGTTTGACAGTCGCTTCTTTGAGAGCCTTGGCAATAACAGGAGGACCGCAGAAGTAAGTCTATCACAAAAGGAAGGATATCATCAGTCAAATTCACGATTCATGACTCAGAAATGAGCGGCAACGTACAGCAACTTTGGTCTTGAGCTGTGACTTGCTTCCAGGGAGATAACTACCATTCTCAATGGCCACCCTCATACGGGAATAGATCGAGTTCCAGTCGGGCCTTCCAAACATGGTACGGGTGCGGAGAAGCGTCAGCGGGTCGTACTCCGCTCCGGCGTCATTGACAGCAATGTTCCAAAGCATATCTTCCCCGACCTTTTGTGTCAAGTAGATATTGATACGGAGGAAGTTGGCTACATAATAATGGCGCGCAGATTTTTCATCAGTCGTGTGCACAAAAAGACGGATCAGGGAGTGGGGACTTACGATCGGCCTGGGCGGCTTCGACCTCTTGCAACAAGCTTTGGAACCACCCGAACGAAGGTGCGTCACGGCAGATCCAGAAGAACTCAACTCGGCGGAGACTGCCAAGCGTGCCTCGCTTCTGTCTGTACCAAATATGTTTCAAGATCGACGCGAAGGGTGTAACACCTGACAAAAGCAACGCCACGTCAGTTCCATCCACGCCATCCCGAGATTCGAAGATAAATGCAACCCTCCCGATCACAAGAGGCAATAAACCGCACAGGTACGCGAACGTAAGGAATATATGTACTCACCAATACCGGCGCCAATAAGCATAGCAACCTCAGCTCCAAACACGTCCTCAGCAGGTGCACCATACGGTCCATCAATCCTCACAGCCGGAAGTGTCATTGCCGACATGGTCGTATCGATCTCGACAAAGTCACCCTGGCTCAAGCCCTTTTCCTTGCCATTCATCGCAGCCTGGGTCATAGTCTTGACGACGGAGGGACCAACGCCGAGACGCTCGCCTAGGGATTCAGTCCAGTCACCGACCTGGCGGATGTGGATAGAAACGTATGGGTCCTCAGGGGCAGAAGTAATCGTGAACTAATGCGATGACAATGGTGAGATGATGAATGAATGTCTCTGATTCTGAGGTGGCTTACCGGATGCCATTGGAACCTGGACAGCTCGGGGATCTGGACGAAGAGCCATTGGCCAGGGCGGTATTTGAAACTAGGTTTGATGATACGAAGCTCCATAGCACCTGACAACGACAATACAACATCAGACGCCGACACAAACAGAATTACAACGAGAAAAACAACGTACCACTAGGGTGGACTAAAACCTTTGAAAGGCGAGTTGCCCTCCTCGCGCGAATCTCTCTCCAGATACGTTCACCAAAGTAGATGATACCAGGCCAAATGATGAACCTCCAGCTCTCATATCCGAGGCAGTGGTCGGTCGTGTAGAATGGGAACACGGAAGAAAAGGCCGGTTCAACCGAGTCACGGACAAAACAACCGGTGGCGTGGGTGTAAAGACCAATCATGAAAAAGAATGCCAGGTGGTGGGTATACCAGAACGCCTCGAAGCACTGCTTGCGGATTTTGTGGTGCGCGGTGGTATACATAATGACCATCATGAGGAGCATAAAGTGTCCAGTGATGCCTCCTGCCTGGGTATAGTGAATTTGCAACGCGAGCTGCTTTCGAATTTCTATCATTATTCCATAAGTATCGCTGTGAATTATGAATGGACAGAGAGTTGTTACGCACGAGTCCTCTCGACATTGATGAAGTTGACATAATGAGCAGTCGTGTGAACCATAGCCCAGAAAGCCATTGAGTAGGCGACCTGACGATGGAACCAGATGTTCTCATCGGCCGGGAAGAGCCAAGTCATCCGAGGACGAATGACCCGAATAATGTTGCGGAGCATTGGAATGAGGATTAAACCACCGTCGAAAGCGAGAACGAGACCGGCACCGCGAGATGTCCAAACCGACCATTTGAGAGTGTTGAGGCCGGCCAGCCTTGTGTTAATTGCCTGCAGATGGCTGAGATGGGTGCAGCAAATACGCGTGAGGCAAAGCGCATACCTGAGTGTACCAACCGTAGGCGAAGAAAAAGAAGTGGGCACCGTAGAACAGGAAATTGAAGGCAAGCCTTCGCCCAGTCAAGAACTCTCTGTGAAACCAAGATTCGCCCATTGTGTTTTAGCTGGTAGATCTACAAATTAACGAAAGTATATTGTCCGGGGCCTGCCAGACTCGAAAAAAAGAAGGGAAGAAAAGGGCGGAGGAAGGGGCGGGAGAAAGGAGGGGAGGTGAAGGAGGATAAGAGGAGAGAAGGATGATGGGAAGAGTTGGCCTGTTGTTGCTGTGACCATGACGATTTCTTATTTTTATCAATCACAACAATGCCAATAGCTTCGGTTCCCATCACTGTTCTACCACACCCTCGGTCCATCCAGTGTATCAAGTTTCCAGTCTACACAGTTGCATGTTCAACAGCGAGTGATACCATCAGTCAACCACCCGTCTACATAGATACCGACCAATCTCGCTCTGTCGTAGAACGCACAAAAAGTACCGCCGATCAATTCATCATTCACAGCCCCCCAATAACTTGATTACTCCTCGTAGCGGTAGGCAACCATGGCTTCGATTCGATGAACGTCGGTACTGAAACTGCGCATCTTGACCTGTTGGCTTTTGCTAGCTTCAATTGCCAGCGGATCGGTATCGACCCATTCCCCTGCAGGGACGTCGGCAGACTCGTTTGTGTATGCCAGGATATTGAATACTGTGGGTTCTTGTATCACAGGGAGATATGTGACCATCGAAATGATCTGTTTGAGAATGGCGCGGATTTCAGATTGTATCTCGGATTCGGGCTTGGGTTCTTTTCTGGATATATGTGCGAAATCAGTGATATGGCCGCGAGACGTCGTATCTCCACGTCAATTTTGAAGTATGAATGAATACTCACGATGCTGATGCGTCAGCAGGTGGTTCGACGAGCTTAATGTCAAATACCCACCGTTCAAGCGGTGTGCGGGTATCTTTGGATATGATGGCAAGGACAAGTTGGGTGACAGAGCCGGTCAATAGCCATTCTAATCGGAGTGGTAAGTTCCTTGCGGATGTGCGGGGCGCAACGGTGCATACTGTGTACTTGTGATAGAATCCTACATCATTTCATGTCAGTCGTTTCACATAGACCCGGAGGTATGGGTTGACTTTGGCGTACCGCTCAAGGTAGTTTTCCAATGCAAGGTCTTGAGTTACAAGAACAGTCTGCCCGTACTTCTTGACCATATGAAAGTCATCTGATGGGTATACTTCTCTCTGGAAAAGGATCCTACACTATGTCAGCGGGCATTTGCAAGCCACCGAAGGTATTGACACGAACGTGTTAACGGCGTATTTGAAGAATTCGGTAACGAGAGCACAGGAACCTTTCAGAGTGATCGCTTGACGCTTTGCTTGCTTTGAGGCCATGATTGTTGTTTTGTACGTGGCGGGGGTGGTCTTGTTCGAAGGGTGCTGCCAAGGCGTGTTGGACGCGACGACTTATTACTTTAGCATTTGAACATCAGACGCGTTGTCACGTGGTGCCTAGCCCTTCACACTGATCTTCATACTGACTGAATTACAGGCTGTAAACTCCTAAAACCAGACTGGAGGAAGGACTACAACAATGTCAACTGCAACTCCACCTGCATCCTCTCAGTCCCCCGCCGCGACAACACCAGCCAATGTCTCCCAGGACTCCACAAATGTTACTAACATAGCCGACCGCATCGTTCTCGAATATCTCCGCTCTCGAGGCCATACCGCCGCAGAAAAGGTTTTCAAAGAAGAAATCGAAGCGAGTTCTCCCTCAGACAAAGGCAAACAACCAGAAATTATCCCCCCTGAGGAACTTATCAAATCCCTCGCTGTCTTTGCACAGTCCAAGCCCTCGCGCCCAACCGAAAATGCGTTAAAGGACTCGTCCAGTGTGCTTCATGAGCTTTCTGCCATGGGCAACCCACCCAACATCCAATCCCTGATTGCAAGTATTGGAGCTGTGGGTGCCGAGGAGATTTTGTCCCTGGATCCAACGGATAAGCAAGAGGGATTCAGAGAGTTGGAGGCGTGGGTGGATGGATCGTTGGATATGTATCGGGTTCGTAGTGATTTTTGTACATCATGATTCCATAGTCTGATGTCGTTCATAGCCTGAATTCCGACCCATTCTATTTCCAATATTCTGCCATTTCTATCTCGACCTAATTCAACATGGTTTCAAAGACGCTGGTTCGTAATTACCCTCTATAACCATTGATAGACTCTGAAACTTGTAATATAGCCCTACGTTTCTTTTCAACGTTTTCCCCTTCATTACCACCCTCACATCACGCAGTCCTCCATCGCCTATCTACCCTTCTCCTACCCGCCCATGTGCAAAGTGATGAGCTAGCGCAGCAATTCCGGAACGAGAAATATGTCGTCCGGATGAGCCGATCTGGATTCAGTCTTCTTCTCGGATGGCTAACAGAAGGCTTCGGCGGTGAAGCACTAGGCTCAGGTGGAGGATTCACAGGGGAGAAAGGAAAGCGCGGTCGAGCAGCTGTAATGCGCGTAGTCAATAACCATCTCCGATTCGACGGTGAGCACCTCCACTCGTCATCATATATACAAAAACTGAAAGAAATATACTTCAGTGACGTCGACAAACCCGACCTCAATCTCACCACACGCATGGGAAGAATCCACCGGCCTCCTCTCCCAACTCATCCCAAAAACCAACGGCTCTGTATCCACTACATCCGCTACATCCGCATCCGCCTTCAACGCTCTCAAAACCGATCTCAAACTTGGCCCAGCGCCCATGTCCGAAGACCTCCGCACTGAAGCAGAACGTGTCCTTCGCGAACAAGCTATGGTAGACCGAGACCCTAACGTCCATCTCGACCTCGCACTCCTCCGACCGCAACCGTTTGCTGGAATGATTGCGCCAACGGAGGCGGATATGTTGCCTCACCCACCATCGTTTAAGACGACTGATGTGGAGAGGGAGGTTAATGCTGTGAGAGATGCGAGGAAGAGGATTAGGTTGGAACCGTCGGCATTAAACGGTGTGGACCCCAGTTCGCCACAGGCGAGTGCGTTGAGGGCGCGTGCACTGCCTAGTATCTGTGCGTATACCTTGCATGACGTCGCTGAGGGGTGAGTATTTCTATCAGCTCATGCAATCTTTGTTTCCTTGGTTTCTGACGCCGGTGGTTATTGAAGGGCACCTTGCTGTACCTTTTCCATGGATACATCGTTGATGGCTGTTGGTTTTGCTGAAAGTTATATCCGCTTGTGGAGCCTCAAAGGCGAGAAATTACGGGCATTACGGAATGATTTCTCCCCAAGTAACATCAAAGATAGTAAGTTTTCCTCAACCTCGTTTCTTCTCTTTCGTTCACCCGACACATTGCCCAGGCTCATCTCTCCACCGCATTCGTGAAAAGAAAGCCAGCACAACGCGCAAGCTAATCGGCCACAGTGGACCCGTCTACTCCGTTGCCTTCGACCCCATCTCCGGGTCCGCCGCACCACCAAAATACCTCCTATCATCATCAGCGGATGCTACGACGAGGTTGTGGTCAATGGATACGATGACCAACGTCGTTGCGTTTAGAGGCCATGAGAATCCCGTGTGGGATGTCAAGTGGAGTCCGATGGGAGTTTACTTCGCGACTGGGAGTCGGGATCGGACTGCGAGACTTTGGTCGACGGACAGGACGGCGTGTTTGAGAGTGTATGCTGGGCACTTAAGTGATGTCGACGTGGGTGCCACCTCACCTCACACCGCCTAAATTTAACTGATTAAACTCGCTTCTATAGTGCGTACAATTCCATCCTAATTCGCTGTACCTCGCCACGGGATCGAGTGATTGGACGGCACGTTTATGGGATGTTCAACGCGGCGCTTGTGTACGCGTGTTCATCGGACACCAGGGCGCGGTTTCTACGCTTGCAATGAGCCCAGATGGGCGATACCTCGCAACTGCGGGTATGTGCCACTGCTCCACTGATACAATCTCGACGACTTACCCTGCTACTGCTACCTGACTGATTCCGTCCAGGCGAGGACCTAGCCATCAACCTTTGGGATCTAGGCTCCGGGAAACGAATTAAGAAGATGATCGGACACAACGCGTCAATATACTCGCTCGCTTTCAGTGCAGAGTCATCGCTGCTCGTTAGTGGTGGAGCGGACTGGACAGTTAGGTGCTGGGACGTGAAGAGTGCCGGCGGTACGAAGAGTAATAAACCGAGAGAGAATGGAATCCTGAGTGCGCAGGAGAATGGTGTGACGAGTTATGGTGAAGACGAGGCGACGGAAACGTGAGTCCCTTGACCGCGCGATCTAGGTTTCAGGTGGCTGATTGTGAAGGGATTATAGTATTGATCTGTTGGCAACATTCCCTACGAAGAAGACGCCGATTATCAATGTGCAGTTTACGCCTCGGAATTTGTGCTTGGTGGGTGGAGTATACCAAGCGCCGGAAACCCGGTGATACGGCGTGTATATACGGTTGGAATGAAGCTTCTTGGACTCGGTGCATCTTTGGAGTGTTCTCATGATTGGAAGTGTGACTATTGTCATTTCTGTGCTGTGTGATGGGTAGTTCGTAGCGTCTAATAAGTTCGAGGTTTACGGAATGTCTGAGAAGATTATAATGAAGGAGATATGGCCAGGGGTGTTTTGAGTTTGTGGAACACGTTTCCCTGGATAAAGAGCAGTGGCGAGTGTGCAAAGGGATGGAATGAGTGCATTAAGTGCACGTGACGGTTAATTTAGGTTCGCGGCCATAGTCAGTGTTCTCATCCACCGCCCTCTTCGTCTCTCCCTCCATTCTCCCTTTGTCGCTCCGAACAACCTCCTTGTCTCTGCAGCAACACCTCCTCGCAATGGTATGCACCCAGATCGCTGGTCTCACCCTTAGGACCACTCCTCTTTACTGACTTGACTCTCTTTCCCCTCTGGGCGGAAACAAATCCAGGCCGACGCATCCGGCATGGATATCGACGTAATCCAAGACCTTTCACAACAGGACGCACCCCTCTCAAATCCCCAAATACAGGACTACCATCCCGCGTCGCACCAAGGTACGTTCCTAACGTCGCCACCAACCCTCAGCCCACTCTGGGCGGGGGTTGGTACCATCGTGGCGCATGTGCTGTGCAATATCCGAACCGTTCTTGACGCTCCTCGGTTGTTGTTTTCATTTGTGTGTGTGAATCTTGATCAGCTGCAAACTCTCGAGACCATTTCCGTGAAATCCAAGTCAAGGTACACATCCGGCGCCCTGAGAAGGATTCCTGGGTGTACCTCGGTCGAGGGACAGTCTCGCAGGAAGTGACTGGACACTCGTCTCGTGTTGGTCCGTATCAATACTTCCATTCCCTTCACTTCTCCGTACTCAATGCATATTGAAATCGTCCCAGTTGTCCGCAACAACTCTACAGGAAAGGTTATCGCTGTGTTTAGCGAAGTACGTCACGTTTTTTCGGAGATAACTGCGAACAGCAAAGAGGGGGAGTTCTCATGCCATTATTAATCAATTTGTTCCATTCAGTGCTCGGACTTGCAAGTCGAGAAACGAGGCAACTTTGTTATCATCATGTGCGTCGAGGGCACCCGGGTCATCTCTTGGTCTCTGAACGTACGTCCCGTCCTCTCGACCTACACTTGACCCAACGCATTGCTGTAACTCGGGTTTACTCCAGGCAATGAACAACTCGGATACACTCCGCCTTTTGGCAAGCATCGAACTCGCATGTTATCGTTGCAAACAAGCGCTCATGGATCCGCGCTTACATTCCAAAGCGCGCCGCAAAATCGAGCGTATAATCAAGGATGACCGTCGGAGGCGACACCGACGACGCAAGGACCAAGACGCGATGATCGACGCGTTTGCTCGTCAGACCCTGGACAATGATGTCCCACCTTCCAATGCAACTCCACCAATGCAAACAGAAGGCGTCGCTGGTCCCCTCATTGGAAGTATGAACTCTCTGGCCGTTTCTGAAGAGACATCATAAGAACCAAGACCTCCCAGAAGGTCTGGTTGTGTAATATACAAATATTTTCTTGCTTTAACTTAATTCTGTCCAGCCCCCCCCCCTCTCCCGCCTTTCTAGATGGTGTGCCTTTCGCTTCCTTGCTCTTTACCTTTCTCACCATTGTGTTCCTGCTCCTCGTCCTATCCCCGTTTTCTTGATGTAATTATGGCCCGCCAGTGAACAGCTCGGCATTCACAAACATTTTGCCGAGTTGTGTAATTTGTAAAGATGCATGTTCACGAAATTGCATGTCCTATCCAATAGCACAACAAGTGTCCACGAAAGCTGAAATCGATCAAAACCCCTCCGACGAATAAGTAGTACATAAACATTGATGACATATACATCCTCAGTGAAAGCCCGAAGGTTCACAATAAGAATAATAACGTACATAGATCGAGCAATTGGTCTCGATCGTCTATTCCGATATAGGGGACACGCGTACCATAATGTACAGGAGAAGGTGAGAGTAGGAGAGAGAGATATCTACTTCGTATCTATACCTATATATATGTAAATCTAAAGGTTAATGTTTCACACGACGTTGTAAGCACCAGGCTCACACTCAGCCTAAACACGAAAAACAACAGAGAAGAACCACTAATTAAACTACTACATGCCTTCGCGTGATGCAGGAGGATCGACCGGGGCCATTCCAGATATAGGGGCTCTAGACTCTGAATATACCGGAGGCAACTCAATCGGTTCGTCCTCAATGTCCATATGTATAATAACCCTCGGAACTGGGGCAGGGTTCGACGCCTCTCTGCTCCGTGCCGACGTAACTACACTGGGTCCCTCCGAGGTCCTAGATCTTGTTGCCATTGGCAGCGCAGCCCTGGCTTTGAATGGGTTGCGAGATCGTTGATGCGGTTGCTGTTGTTGTTGCTGTTGTTGTCGTCTGAGTCGAGCTATCGTTGCTTCCCATAGTTTTGTGCCTGGAACGGGCACTGGTGGTGGTTGGTATTGTTGGTATGTCTGAGCACCGGCTCCGGTGGCGTCTCCCGTGTCGTCCGCTGCCGAGTCTGTTGAGACATCATGATCATACAGCATTGCTGGTGCCACACCAGCATGATGTGTAAGCGAATTATCGTTCAGAGGGAATGGACTAATCGGAGGGTTTTGTAGTCGACCGGGTGAAAGGAGGTAAGATAAAGAGTCGCGGCCTTGTGCAGTCGAGTCGAGACGTTTCCTGCCAGTCCAGGAGCCAGTCCTTGTACTCTTTCGTTTGGCAAAGAAGTAAATCAGTATGACGGTGAGCAGGAATGTGACGCCTCCACCAACAGCCGCGCTAATGATTATCCCGATGTTGCTGTTGGTTCCGCCGTCTTGATTTCCCAAGCCCCCTACCCCAGTGATAACTGGTAACGGAAATGATGTAGGTATTGGAAGACGAGTAGGTAATGCTGATGAAGGGAGTGGTCTGATGCAGAAAGAATCATCTGATGAGCCAACGGTGAGGAGAGGGGATGTGCCGCCAGTGCGGTCTAGCGAGTCCGATACCGTGAAGATGACGGAGGTGCCAGCGGTCAAGTTTGTCTGCCAGTGGAAGGAGTCCCCTATAGGTGGGCGTAGAAGGAAGGATTCACCGTGAGGTACGGTTACCTGAAGACAAAGAGTAGGAGAAGCGATATAAATATCCGAAACTGCAGAGCATGGGTTCTTAGTATGACATACGAGAATCTTGATAGGTTGTATTGCGCTGGAGTTAGCGTACAGCACAAATCGATATAACCTATATATGCAGGGTCATCAGAATTGTCAAGACTTTTAAAAAACATGATACATGATGTGACCAGCAGAACAATACCCACCCGCATTGCGAAAGCGTTCCTTTTCTTCCAGGCACAAAATCTCTACCTATAACCCATCGCACAGAGTGTGAACATGCCATTCCACTCAAACACGATATTCTCACCAGGATCAGTAGTGTTGCATCCCTGTCCCTTTGCAGACGGCGGCCCAACAGTCATAATATCAGTGACCCCACCAGCAGTTACACCAGTGGCATCGCCCATCGAAAACACGACCTGCTGTTTCTCAGACAACGCCAACAGCGTTGAAAAGTCGCCAGACTGGTCCTTGTCGTTCCATGCGTTAGTTGGTACGCTGATATTCCGAATTGTACCTCCTGGCTACGCGATGTGGCACACGACACAAGTCAGCTTGACCTTTCGAATACTTGAGGGGAAAAAAAAAGCATACTGGAATGATTAAAGCATAGAACGGAGGTGTGCCTCCTATATATTAACTTCATATCAGCTTCCGAACTCGGCAACAGCTTGGAGCTTAAATGCGCCACCTCCTTGCCCCTTTGCCCTCGACAGAATGAATGCTTACCAACCCATGTAAACCTCGCAGAGCCACATTGCGCCGGAGGTGAAACAACGAAATCAAAGCTGCAAACCTGTCCAAACCACCAAACAAGGGCGCAAACCCAGAGAAAGGGTGTCCAAAACATCGAAGGTAGAGAACAGAAGAAGGAAACAAAATATTACTTTTGACATTCGGTACGTCGATCACTCTCATGCCCGTCAAAATAGTCCGTGCTGGAAGATGGCTTCAGCTTCAAGGAAAAGGTCGTTTCCCGGCATCTCCGTCTGCTCTATTTTTAGCTGGCCGAATGATCAATTATTCAATGATCAATGATTCTCGACCTGAAGCCACCGCGCTAGACAAAAGATACTGGTGGAACTGGTGGGAAGTCTGTTACTGCCTTTATGCAGCTCTGGGCAGGTTTCTCTAACTCCTGGCATTTGCTACCAGGTATTTGTTCTGATATAGAAATGAGGCGAGTTGTAATTATTTAGGCTTGGAGATTAATGCAAATCAGACACTGATCAATAACAGTATCAGAGTTCCAAACGCTCGCCAACTTGTCATGATGATTTACATCGAATCCTAATCATTGCAATCCATCACCAACTAATCGTAAACTGCGCAATCGTTCAAAAGTATTTACTTCAACATAATACACATTGCAACCATAACTTAACCTCAGTTCAAAAGGCAGTCTAATACTTTTCGACTCCAGCATTGGCCTACGGACCAAGCCGCCCGCCTAGAAGAAAGCCAATGGTACCGACTCGTGTGATTCACGAGTTGACGATCTCAATAGCATTCTTGATGGCAGAGATTGACTTTGACACCAACCCCGGTGGCCGGGTCATAGCAGCAGATAGTGTAGGGTGGTCGTCTTTTTCTAGCGTGAGCTGCGCAGTACGAATAT
>JAEUWS010000037.1:0-42682 GCA_018524945.1 Podaxis sp. C-F-92630
CTTGACACAGTGTCTGCACACATCTGCCCTTGGCCACCCATGGTCCACCCCTGTCCAGACTCAGCTCTTAACACACATAGTAACTCCATCCAAAGACATCCTGCCTCACTCTTTTGAGTCAAGCTTTGGCTTGCCCCAATGAATGAGAGACCCATGGCTTTCTGTCTGTTCTTGAGACATTGATGGTGCTGTTGCAGTATCCTGGAGTGTCCTTGGTACTTCATACTTTCAGTGATGCAGAATGGTCTGCTTTTGATGCTTTACTGCTCACCTTTTACAGTAATGGCACTCATCCTTCATTCTCACCTATTCTATCCCAACTTCAACTCTGGAAATTGGTCCCAGAAACAATTGAATATCTTAAAAAGCTTGTCTCCTTAGCACCCAATATCAAATAGATGCTGATGAGGTAGCAACCCACAGCCTGTCATGCAGCTTAATATTATTTCAGTAAAGTTGAAGAGGAATCAATGTCACTAAACCGTGACTTTATTCAGAAACTATTCCACATACTAGCTATAAAAAAAACAACCTCCGACAGCTCCCTGTCCATGGCGGGTAACAAATGAATATGGCTCGGTGAGCATGGGCCATGTACTCACAAATAGCTCCATATGTACTGCACCCTATGACAATAGGAAGCTGGTGCAAATTCTTGTGCGGGATGACGAATTGTGAGCATAACAACATTCATACAACTCTATGTCTGATGTTCGACGCTCACCAGCATGATTCCTGCCTTGCGCCAAACCTCTCCATTACAACATCGCCACCTGCAAAATTTTCCCACCCACCCACACCCAACAGAATGACGACATGGTGAGGCAAGGACGGGATGTGCGGTGGGTGATCCGTTTGCGTTCCCCCCTTTACCCCACAACCCTGGTTTTTGGAGGTTCCCTGGCCTCCAATCAACCATTCCTACTCATTCATGCCGCCGTTCATCACATATTTATTATTATAATTATTTCTTGCCCTACTCGTCATGCCAAAGCACTAGATTGATGAATCACGGAGTCATGTTGACGGGTCACTGGTCACTAATCATTTATGACCTCGCACAGCCACAAGTCTTGCCCCAAGTGACAGGACCCCAGTCAAACTTGACAACAATTGTGACTGTCCACAAACCCATCAGTCCCTGTGTTTTGTTAGTGACTACTTCAGGACATGACGAGAGATTCACACGCACAAGGTTTGCACTGCTCCCGAGTTTGCACGCAAGAAACACCTGGCTTTGGTACGTCCAACCCAAGCAACGTTTGGCGGGTCCAAGAGTGGTAGAGGCGAAGGTGAATGACAGGCATCGGAATGCGGAAGACCAGAAACAGGCACCTTTGTGGCTATGCGGTGTCTCCCTTATCTCGAGCCTTGTATGGTTTTGATGCGGAATGCTGTTCCTGTGCCTGAGCGTTACGTGCATTTAAGCAAGTACAAGAGGTATGGGCTGTCGTGTACAGCTCTCCTGACCCAAAATGTCTTCTTCACAATGCTCAGACGGGGATACCTGCGTATTCCAGTTTGGCGAGCGTTTAGGCATTTTCATAACGGTTCTTGCAGCGACGTGAGTCTATTCGATCAAGTGACGCTCATATTAGCAAGGGTGTCATGCTCATGGTCAACTCTGCCTTCTAGTCTTTCCGCAATCTCGGTTATTGGCCTGTTGACATATGCAGCTGTATGTATGAATTCATCTTCGTGAATACCAACTAAAGCGGTTATGGCCTAGATGCGAAGGATCAAGAAATGGAAGTCGTCAAGGCGTATGGCACGACGCTTCAAAGGCGGCTCGGATGCCAGCGCCTTCAGTTTGTTGCTTTCTCTCGTCACCGCTGACCTAGTGCAGGCTATTGGCAGGATGCCAGGTTGGAGATGGATGTTGGATGCCGTCAGTTTTGACTCGATCCTGCATCATCCTGTATCTAACTCGTTTGGCATAAACCAGCACTTGACAGAAGGACCTCTGTGTACCTTCCAAAGCCTTTTCCTCAACGTAGGAAATGTTGCGATGGCTTTCTCGTATGTGTTAATCCTTGAGATCTTTGTTTGGCCACTAAATTAATTCCTCTACAGTGTCCTCGTGGGTCATAACGCATCTGTCCTTTTCTCAGGGGGCCTAATCGTCGCGTTAGAGTATTGCCGTCCACACTTTCGCTGTCCTAATTCTACGGTGGAGGGTTACTCGTTCAGCACTCCGCCTTGTTGTTGCGGGCATTTGGTGTGCCACAGCCCTCATCGTAGGTGTCAGTAACAGGGGTCAGAAACACTATTACGGAGGCACTGGCTACTGTAAGTTGTGCAAACCAGAGCCCGTTGCTGTTCCGAAAATTGCCTGACCAATTATGGCCCCAGGGTGCTGGATAACCCAAGATTATGTTGTTGAGCGGGTAGTAGGAGAATATCTATGGATGTGGATAGCTTTCACAGTCATGATTATTCTCTATGTATTCATGTTCCTCATAATGAGAGGTATCATCAGAACGCCGGGCGAATTTAGTGACAATTCGAAGACGGAAGAGGAACTGGAGGAAGAGCGAGAAGCAAAGGAAATTGCCTACCTGATGTTATTGTAAGTACTTTTTGAGCGAAGTAAATACTTGGCTAACGGTCTTGTCAATGTCAAGTTACCCCGCCGTGTACCTGTTCTGTATCGCGCCGGTGTCAATCAGCCGTTGGCTTGCTTGGAGCGGTCATCATTCAGCTCCTGGGGCTATCCTCTTTGGAAACGTCGTCTTCAGTCTTTCTGGTTTCCTCAATGTTGTCCTCTTTTCCTTTACCCGTCCGAAGTTAGTTACAGGAAGCACAAACTCCTTGACGGACTCAGAGAGTGCCGGGAGCGGCTCTCGAGTACGTGACGAAGATAGACAGGCGCCGCTGGTACACAGGCATACCAGGTCCGAGTCTACCGATGAAAAGAGATCAATTTACGTTCAAGGACCGGCGCCAGCTGTCACTCCCAATGATCCAGAACCCCCTTTCCGTCGTCCGCAGCCCGATGTAAACGGTTCTAATCTTGTTACAATGGCGACATCCACTCATGCAAGGGACAACCATTTGGGGTCCCGTAATCATGGGCGTTTGCCTGACTGATCAGGCCGCGGTCGCTAGTCAAGGACTTGTGCAGTTCTGTATTATATTAACTCGTTGCCCATTATTACTGCTTGGTTGCAGTGTAGTTATTATTATAATGTGCATGTATATTCTGGATCCAACAGGTGGCGTAGTCTTCATGTCATATAAGCTATGTCGCATGCGCATCATGGACACGGAGGTATTCCGCCTTCGCAGCCTGATACACTTTTGAATGCATTCTGCGTAAGGCATCATTTACTATTGCTATTACAAGAAACCCCGGGTCGTAAAGAGCCACGCCTTAGGCGCCTCTTAATGAGCGACTAGAGTCCG
Organism: Podaxis sp. C-F-92630; assembly: GCA_018524945.1. NCBI lineage: Eukaryota > Fungi > Basidiomycota > Agaricomycetes > Agaricales > Agaricaceae > Podaxis > Podaxis sp. C-F-92630. The sequence continues at coordinate 3,406 of JAEUWS010000037.1, forward strand.
TTGCGGCCGAGGGGAGTGGGATATGGGCAATCCACGCTCGCAAGTTCCAAAACCTTCTGTGGTATTCTGATGTAAATATCGTCCGAAAAGCGACAACCGTGAGTGGATTGGTAGGTTCGCAGTTACTGAAATAGGACCGCATGGAAAAAATTCGCGTGGACAGCTTGGAGAATATTCACATGTATATTTCTTCTCTTGTGAAGAAACCATCTGTATTGTCGATTCATTTGACAGGTGTGGACAGGCAGCATAGCATACACACGGCCCGGCCGCGGTTGGGGTAACTTCGGTTGGTTCTGTTGGCAAACTGCGACGGGAACCGTACGGTGATGACATGGTTATGTTGATTTCGCCCTCTTTCGATGGCTCCGAACACTAATAAACGATGACGATTGAATTCAGATCCTGTAGAGACCAAGGAGCAAGTACCTACCTTGGTAGAGGTAACCATTGTCGGCTTCGGTATGTCTGATGTGACAAGTGTGAGGAGAGCCGCCGTGAGGATATTTTCGGATTGTATGGAAGACGTGCCCAAGGGTATGTCGGAGGATGCAGAGAATGCTTGTCATAAATTTGCAAGGGCTAGGTTTTTATTTACTTAATGGAGACGGGAGCAAGAAAATTGATTCGTCGAAGTAATGCCGGTTCAAAGGCCCGGTTGGCAATAAAACACAATGGGTTTTCTAGTGAAGAATATAAAGACAACAAGGGAGCAAGAGAACATCTCTACACACTGCACATAAGCTTATTTCATTTCAACGTCCTCATCCTCATCCTCATCTTCGTCGCCTGGCTTTAGACCCGCTTTCTCTAGTGCCTCCTTGGAAGTATAGTCAACGCGAACGCCACGGGTCCTACGACCAGTTGTAACGATTGCAGATGGATCTATTTCTTCATAGGATTCCTATATGTTAATGATTAGATCAGTCCGAACGAGAAGAACGTTCAGTTGGCTCGAGGCGCGAAGACGGCCGAGCCCCATTAGTAGTTGAGACGCGTCGACTTGCCTCGACTTCCTCATCATCATCATTTTCTCCATCTTCTTCTTCGTCATCATCATCTTCTTCCTCGTCCTCGACATCTTCTTCCATTGGCTCGTCTGCGGCTTTCCCTTTTCCTTTGTTTGTGGGAGAGGTGACAGTTCCAGAGCCACCGGTGGTAGTAGCACTATTAATGGGCGTGTCGGAGGGGCTTTTGATATATACAAAGAAAAATGACTCACGATTGGACGGTAGGATCCGTGACGTTGGAGGACATGGTGGCGGTAAATGTAGAGTTGGATAGAATGAATTTGGAACGCGTTGAAACTTTATTTGGATCCACGGCTGTCTCGCAACAAAATAGCACGTCACGTTATCTCTCCCATCCTCTCTTCCTCCTTGTCTCAGAAACAGAACCACAGTGCACGGCATTGAACAACACTGTCAACGACATCCTCCTCCACGACCCTCACTGCTGCGCCGCGAAATCTACGACGGTGTCTTGCAGCTGGATATGAATAGACACTCATAGTTGCGCCTCTGGAACAGACATGTGGGGATAGCAACAGATTTCCGAAAGGATCTGATGGAGCGCCCTAAGTGGCTTCAAGCTGCCACCCATCATCAAATGCCATCATCTACCCAGATGGCCGCTCTGATCCCAATTACCTCAGCACTTCTGGACCCAAGGGGTATCTGTCTTCTCGGCAACTGGCAACTGGCCTTCCTGCACCCATGCTCCATCTGGATCGTCCATTATAATGCCCAAGGGAAAAATGCCCCCCTTCCTCGATGCTGGCGTCAAGCATAACAATCACACCGACTGCTCTCATCCTGCCGGAGAGCAATCTTCCCGTGTGCCTCCTCGTATGGCCGTCCTCACGTCTATGAAAATTCCCTACTTGCGGCGCTCCGATTGCGAGGCAAGAGATGGTGCACGCACACACAAAACACCGCTCCTCACCCTCAAACTCTCTTCTCACTCGTTTTTGGACTCTACACTCAAGGATGATCTCTCCCCTTTCTCCCTTTACACGATCCAAACCATTGGGACGACAACGACTATAGTTCGCGCGGACCCATGGGAGACCTCGACCAAGACCGCCGATATCAAGTGGCCGAAAGTAGTGCCGGTAAAGAGCAAAGGAAAGCACACACGCGACGGCGTTCTCGTTCAGCTAAATGGATCCCGCTGGAAGGGAGGAGACTCTTTCTTGAAGCCGACTACATCCAAGAAGTGCGTAAGGTTCCACTCCTATCCTACCTCAGTCCAATAACTGGCTGCAGTGGGCCACGCAAATTCAATATACCTTACTACTCGCATAGCATGAAATGGCAGAAGCATGGTACAGCATATTGGGTGAGTGAGTCAACGCCAGCACCGCCGTATAATCGAATTCACGCAACGTGGGTAGTGCACTACCTCTCCTGTTAAAGGACCTATCGCTATTTTCGACCCCGCAGTGGATAGCCTTCCCGGTCGACTCAGCGTCTATGAAACACTACATGATAAGCATGAGACAAGTCCCATGCTTGTGCACCAAGGCGTATCAATTTTCCTCCTTGATTATCTCCTCCTAACCCTCATTTTATTGGTTACCGACGTTCAGGAATGGATGATCGTTCAGAGTTCGGGACTGAATAGCCCTTCTCCCACAAACGATTCGAACCCGAACGCCGGTCTGCAGTGGAGGAAGATTGCACACGGCGAACCTCTCTTTCCCAAACTATCCCCGGCAGTAACACAATATGCCACTCCTGGTGGTATCGACTGCAATCCTGTAACACCTACCTCTCAGGAACGGATGGCAAAGATTGTACACGGTGATCCGCTATACCCGCATGTTCAACATGCTTCAACCTCCCGCCTTTCATTTTCCTCAGATTCAGAAGTTGAAGGGAGTGGCCATCGCTCTTTCTTGGACATCACGCAAACTAGGTCGCCCAGTCCTATAGAATCTTCTTTCCGCCCTCCATCAAATATGTCCGCTCCTTCCCATATGCATCTCGATCCATCGTTTGACTTCGATCACGACACCCTCTCCTTTTCTCCATTACCTTCTCAGCATTCGAGTCAACCGAGGTCGATCCCTCCCGTACCCACAAGGCCCCGACTGCCCCGAGAACTTCCTGCACCGCCACCACTCCCTGTATCCCCAGAACCGCTTTGCTCCCGGTCTCGTCTGTCACAATCTCTCACCGAACTAAACAGTCAAGGTCAGGGATCCGAGGCTTCGGATCCCGCTGGCCCGGCGGACGCATCTCTCTGGAAGAGACGTCCCTCAGAGCCCGTCGTAACACGTAGCCGCTCCATTTCCCGGCCTCTTCCCCGAACACCTAGCAATCCGAACATTGATACCCGGGATCCTGCCATTCGGCGAGTCCAGAGCCACACGCGTATCAATCAAACTGACGCCGAAAAGCCGTGGCTATTGGGGTCTGCATCGCCATTGCCCCCGCTCCCTGCCTTACCTTCGACTCAGAGAATTCCTAGAACCGGACGCACTCTGCCTCCGACACCGCTTGATTTGGCAATGGGGAGAACAGTGGGCGGTGTAACTGCCACGGGGGTTGATGGCTCTCAGCATCTACGGAAGTCGTTTGAGAGCGAGGAGGATCCTCCGAGGTGGGTGCAAATGCTCACGGGCGAGCAGATGGCCGACACTGGACCTCGGCCCTCGTTTGATCAGCCGCCCCCCGCGTACAGTTCAATCAATTTCAATGAAACCGCATCACAATCGTGGATCTCACATTCATAGGGCGGAGCTCGTTACACCCGGCTCCTCTGATTTCTTTCTCCTATTTGAGGCCTTGTCTTCCTTTCAGAACACTTGGTTTAATGGCGACCTCTTGATTTTTTTCGACACCACCATTCCCATTACACTCTTTCCCGCATCTGTATTTTTACCAATCTTACCATATATCCGCCGCATCGTCACTTGCTTGTGTTTAGTTTTGGGTCAGCGACTGATTTGTCGTGTCTTGGCAGTTTGAAATTAGCTTTTGCCCCCTGATTCCCATGTTTCGGTGAGCGTAATACATCGTCCGACTGTTTACTTTACTTTTGTCGTCAAATGTTTTTTTAGCAAACGATCTGTTGCTTCACTGAAAAACCAGAAACCGGTGGCGTTATTGTCGGTCCGCTCATGCCGGCACGTCCCCGAAGATAATCCATCGCGTCATTGTGCCCGCCATAGACAAGATTAAGTACATAAGTCGCAGGCGAATCAACTGCCGTTAAACAGATCCTTATCCACCTCTATCTCCCAATCTGCTCACCATAAGGGTCGGATCCACCCTCGATCATCTAACGACTTCCACCATGTCTCCGACCGTAACCAACGACCAGCCACAATCGGATATAAGCAGGTCCGTAAAGGAGGAAGTGTTCATCGTGGTGATGGTGAGTCATTTTTACTTACTTTTTCGGCTTTGGGAGCCCCTTGGGTCGTGGGTATGGGCATGGTGCATGTCAAATAAGCATGATGGTATTGATCGGAGGGGATGACATGGGCGCCCAGGAACCTGGCGGTGTCGTTGTCTATCGGACATTGTTTGTGCAAGGCCATGGGGTGATAAGGGTTTGTCATGTGTTTTTTGAAGAGTCCGGCGCTCACCGATTCATGGAGTATGGCTCCCAGGCTGACAGTGGCAGTCCCTCATTCGGGCACTGATACTTGCATATGCATTTCGGAACTGGCTTATTCACTTTCAATTGCATGCGTTTCTCCGGGTGCCGTTATCAATTTTTCACATCGCTTCCGGGCGGCGGTTTTATCAATTTGGATGGTGGCGTTTGGGTTTGTGATAGGGAGTTAGTGGAACTGGGAAGTCTACGTTGGGTAATGCGTTGGCTAGGGAACTTGGGATGCCGTATGTGGAGGGGGATGATTTGCACCCCAAGACGAATGTTGATAAGATGTCGAGTGGTGTGCCGTTGACGGATGCGGATAGGGAGCCTTGGCTAGCGCTGATTAGAACTACGGCGGAGGCTAGGGTTGAGGAAAATCGGTTGCGGGGTTCTTGTGAGGAGAGGAATGGGGTTGTGATTACCTGTTCGGCGTTGAAGAGGTATTATCGAGACATATTGCGAGGGAAGACGGAGATTCCACCCTCGAAGTTGTTCGTTCCTGAACATTCAGAGGGAACTTGTGAAGATACCTACATGTCCACGTATTTTGTGTGGATTAATGGGTCGAAGGAATTGTTGGAAGAGAGGATAGGGCAGAGACAGGGTCACTTTTTCAAGGCTTCGATGTTGGAAAGTCAACTTAATACATTGGAAAACCCAGAGGGAGAGGAGGGAGTGGTCGTTGTGCCATTGGAGGCGGATACTCAAGAACAAGTCAGGATTGCTCTTGAGGGCCTTAACAAATACTTTGGCGTCAATGCCCTGTTGTAATGTATTTATGTGTTAGAACCGCTGGTCGCAATTAATGATCCTCGAGGATCGACAGAATCTACTCTGGCCACTGGGTTCAGCAAAGCCTTTGCTAGTCGGTTTCTTTTGATTTGTAACATAAGCTAAAACACGAGACGTTACAATCATCATGTGCAGAGACAGGCTTGTACCCCGACCGCAGGTAGAGAGGTTGAGCGTTTGAGGCAAAGGGGGGCAGATTCCCCTAGATGGTTACATTGTCAAGTTCTCCCCATCCCGCACAGGATAAGCGGCAGCCAAGAAAATGGCGGTCGAAGGCATTTGACGTGGGCACTTGCCGCAGAGGCTGTCGTTAGATATCGGAAAGTTGCCCTGTCATAAATCTCTGGTCGTGCGTGCTTACCTCTGTGACCTTCAAAAAAGATGTGGAGAACCATCCGGCCTTCGAAACTGTGAACTCCGCCAATTAGCCCACGGCCCACGGGTCAACTTTATTACTGAATTTATAACATTATTGATTAGTATGTCGGGGACGCGTGCACTGTACGTCACTCGGGTGGCATGGGGTTTCTTGGTATCCCTTCGTTCGAATCCTGTGCTCCTAGCCACGTTTCGAGCTGTTATGGAGCCCACTGCTATGAATCCATGTATGATGCTATCTTTGCGTAGTCAATATAGGGGAATGAGTTTAGCTAGGGTTCGTAAGTTTTCTCTCGAAGGGAAAGCGTGTTGAGTTGGTTCACTTTGACTCCTGGATGGCGATCAAGTAGCCAGATTTGTCTGTGAACGAGCCTCACGATGCCCTACCATCGAAGGCCGTCATCTTGTTGGTCCTTTCCCCTGTGACGATACGTTCTAGTTTGAGGGGTTTTTGGTCGGAGGGACCGTGTGAAAGGGCATCCATCCAGTGAAGACCGAAAATTCCACTGGTTTACCTGTTGAGTGCACCTTGCAATTGGAAATTTCATGGTTATTGAACTATGGTGTTTTGTGAAAGAGGTAGTTGCAGTGGTTTGCCAAGTGTAGGAGTGTTGAGTGGAGGAAGACAATCAACGAATTTTTGTGAGATCTGGAGAAGGATTTCTTGTTGTGGGAGGATAGGGAATGGAGGTATCATCGTAGGTATTATTATTCCTCCTGGTCATGTTTGTCCACCTCATGTGGAGGTCTTGTTGGAGGAAACATTCACGTGTGCGAGGGGTTTTCGTCACGTACCTGGTGCTACAAATCTGGGGGATGATACCTCCAATAGGATCAGAATGGAGGTATCGCGCCATTTTCTTGGGTTTAGGAAAGCAGGGTGTGATGAAGGTGCTGGGAGGGCAGTGTTTCTCCTACACAATCATTTTTCAAATGCTCGAGTTTGTATGATGTATTTTATCTGTGTCTGCCAAAAATAGAGACAATCGGCAATTACCGAAGGCGACGCGTTATGCAAGGTGACGCGTCAGTCATCCTGATCAATTACTCTCCCAATCATCTGCCTTCTAATCTACCATGGTACGTCTTTGGCTCTCTGCTGGACGATGCGTTATTTACTGACGAAGGATTTACACCCAGGCTCGGAGATATGACAGTAAGATCTGCGCATATATGTTTACCTTACTCGTAATCACCAAGATGATATTACTGTCCAGGTCGTACAACTATCTTCTCGCCTGAAGGTACGCACCCTTTTGCCTCATCTCCCATATCGTTTTACTAACACTCCTGACCTCTAGGGCGTTTATATCAAAGTAAATCTTCTCTTCATGACGGAGTGATCGATTGCGAACCGCTCACTCATTTTACTAGTTGAATATGCCATGGAGGCGATCTCGCACGCTGGAACCGTCCTCGGTGTCCTAGCTAAGGATGGAGTTGTTCTCGCCGCAGAGAAGAAAGTCACAGGCAAACTCCTCGATCTTTCGGGTGCGAAGGAGGGAGGATACGGTGGGAGTGGTGAGAAGATCTTTTTACTCAATTCGTGCGTGCCCATTTTGTTGGAATTCAATATAAGGAGAAAGATTAACTTCATTGGTGTTTAAATAGGAATGTGATAGGTGGTGTGGCGGGGTTGACGGCCGACGCGAACTCGCTGGTCAATTATGCACGGTCTGCAGCGCAGCGGCATTTGTTGGCTTATAATGAGGATATAGCCGTTGAGCTGTTGGCGCAGAAGTTGTGTGACTTGAAACAGGGTTATACGCAGTTTGGAGGTACGTCGTGGTTTTCTCCTTTCTTTCATACCGAGTGAGTCAATTTCGGGATTAGGTCTTCGGCCGTTTGGTGTTTCTATTCTTTATGCTGGATACGATCCTCACTATCACTTCCAACTCTATCATTCCGATCCATCTGGCAACTATTCCGGTTGGAAAGCGACATGTATCGGGGCAAATAACGGAACGGCGCAGAGTTTATTGAAGCAGGAGTACAAAGATGATATCCTGGTGAAGGATGCGATTGGGCTGGTTCTCAGGACGATGAGCAAGACGATGGATAGTACTACCCTGAGCAGCGAAAAGCGTGCGTCTTCTGGTTCCTTCGTGTTGCTGAGATGCTGATTGGCGAATAGTTGAGTTTGCTGTCCTGACGCTCGACGAGGAGACCAAAACACCCAAGGCTAAGATTTATCGACCCGCAGAGATTGATGCGCTACTACAGACGGAAGGACTAACAAAGAAGGATGAAGATACCGAGATGAGATCCACATGAGGTGTACTTTCAGTTTGTTGTACTTCTATTTTGATAATCGCAATTTCATTCCATTTTCAAAGCCTTTTTATTGCGACGAAATCAAGTTTGAAGTCAACTAGTCAAGGAAACAAAATAACATCAGTACACCAAGGCTGGTTATCTGCATGGAAGCGAGAAGAAGGAGCGAAGAATCAGTCTTAGTGGCATGCCATGCCTTTCCCGTTCGTGGAGTCTCCAAGGATAGCGTCCGCGTCTATTGTTGAGCCGAAGATGAAGTGGCCGATCGCAGCTCCGAGCACAACAGCGAGGATCAGGTATGCCTAGGGGGCGTTAGTACGGAAGATGAAGTGGGTCATTCATGAAATCACCCACGTTGTATGTCATGAACACCAACATGAGGAAGAACGAGAGGAAAACGGTTGCGCCGTATAGTCCTGCTCTGAGAAGGCGGGGGACAAGGGGAACAGGGGTTCTGTAGTTACAGTCAACATTTGTGCAGGATCCACTCATACAGAACTACGCACCCAGTCAAATGAGGTTTCGAACGACGACCGTTCAGCAATCCTGAGTCTTCATTGTCACGTTCGGGCGAAGTACTGGCACTGGAGAGGCGGATTTTATTCTTGCCTTTGGCCCTCAGAGATTTAGCGAGGTTTTGATCAAAGCGGCGAGAGAAGAGACGGAGGTATTCGTAGAAGACGCCGAGCCCAACGATGATGAAGAAGGAGAAGATGAAAGAGGTTGTGGATGTGATGTGCCAGCTTTGGAAGACGATACAGGTGTCGACGATGTGGGTGTTCCTGCGCGCGTTGGGTTAGATGTGTAAGCGAAAGTTCAGGGAAGGGTTAGGTGCGCACCAGAGCATGTCCATTGTGCATTGGTGGGGCACTGGCATGTCATGGCCGCCATGGCCGCCGTGTCCGGTATGGTCGAGTATGTGCATGCTATGGTCGTGGTGGTTCATGGTTTCGCGTGGCTGGGCGGTAGGCTGTAGATAGGCACTGTTGGCGTGTCACTAAGCGTTCTGATTTAGTGCTGCCGAGTTTGGTTCGGCGACAAATGGCAAACAAATTACGGAGATAGGGGCGTCTATCATTCGGATTGTCCAGGGCCTCCTGACCCGTGTCTGATATTTGCCTGGCTGCTTCTATCAGTATACGCAGTGTCTCGCAAATGGATGTTCTGAAGGTCGGTGTTGAAATGCAAATGTTAGTGTACAGTGATCCGTAAAACTACACACGGTATTCGATCAAGCGGTGATGTCATTCATCCAAGGACCAGTTGTTCTCTTTCACAAGCCGTTCGCGTTCAAGCAAATATTTACCTAGACGACCATTTGGTGAGATGGATTCATGGAGGTTGCAGGTGCCACACCTTCTTTGTATTTCTGGGAGTAGTTGGCTGCTTTATGGTAGTACCATCCAAGTCTATCGTTGCATCCCATGCAAAAGACGTCTGCGACTGTGTGCACTCCAGTTCTGCCACGAGACGTTTGAGCATCCTAGAGAAATACAGATGTAGGTTCGCAATCAGCTCACAGCAGAGCACGATCCTCCCTTCTGCCCAACTTGACGTTGGTTGCAGAGTGCATCAAACTACAGGGCCGACGTTTCAGGTTGAAGGTCCGAGAAGTGGCGGGTGAAGAGTAACGCACTAGCCTCGTCCATCACGTCCGGAGAACGACTTGCTAATCATCTCATCTTGCAAAGCCTGCAATGGCTTGAGATATAGGACGAACTGTATGTGCGCTAAGAGATCCTTACGATGACGGCCGAACACTTGGAGCAGATGTAGACTGGTTGGTCGTCGTATGCCAAGACGACCTGCGTCTTCGTATCAGAGTTAGGAGAAAGGGTGCTGTATGCCATAATGTAGTGTCCAGGGAGAGTGTTGAACGTTGAGCCTTCAACCCTCAGCGCTAAGGGCGCTTCAAGAGGGCCAAAGCAGGACGAAACGGGTAATGAAAGACCTTGTCTAGGGTTAGGGTCATGTAATTCAGAACCCTACCTTGCCACTTGCCACGACAATATACCCGCCTTGGAATTGGAGGCTAACCATCTCGAATAGTGGACACAGCCGGTTGATACCCCATGAACAACGATGAACTGCCGGATGAGGTGATTCTGGCAATCCAACGCGTGCTGGAGATTTCACCAGCCGAACAACCAGTCCAATTAGATGGGTCGTCGCAGGAATTCAATCCTGTGATGATTCTGAATGAGTTCTTTCCTAACGGTACGTAGCTTCTGGATTATATGGACTGGCTCGCATGGCTAATCAGTGTGCTATGTAGAGGCGTCGCTTGCGCATATCGATTCTGTGAACCAAAAGCTCAATGAGACACAGGACAGGATACAGAAAGAGATAGACGAGCTGCAAGAAGAGCTGAAGAAGAATCAGGACCCAGAAAGGATGACGTTGATACAGGAGATGATCTCAGTATGTGGGCAGCGGGACTATGATGGTTCATATTACTGACTTATTCTTCAGGACTTGCTCGGGCAAATGTCCCGTATAAGGGAGAAAGCTACAGAGTCTGAAGCTGTCGTCAGGAATATCACCAAGGATATTCAAGTCCTTGACCGTGCAAAGGAAAATCTGACTCACAGTATGAAGATGCTGAGTGAATTGCAGATGCTAGGTTTGTGTTCGTCTTCCTACATAAACATATGCACTTCAACTCTTCTGTAGTCAAAGCTATGACACAACTGGAGGATTATATCAAGGAGAAACGATACAAGGAGGTATCCGAGTCTCTGGCGGTATGCATTTTACGTCTGGACTTCTCGGCGAAATGACTGAATGCTTGGGGACAGACTGTCAAAGAAATTTCGGCAACGTTCAAGCAGTACACCTCTGTTCAGCGCATATCACGCGTCTGGAAGCGTATACAGGAGATCCAAGGAGAGCTGCGCACGCAACTGGAAGCAGACTTTGACGCCTTGTGTGCCCTCTTCACCCCTTCACTTTTCGAATGGTGCTCATCCATGATATAGTTATCTCCAAGACACAGCAAAGCAGATCAAGCCGGCTCTCATATCCCAAGCCTGTCTCGTCGTCGACGTCTTAGGCGCAGACTTCCGTTCGCACCTCATCGACCGCTACGTCGCACTCGAACTGAAAGAGTACCGCCGCATATTCAAAATCAACGATGAGGCTGGGCAGTTGGATAATATTTCGAGACGGTTTGCCTGGTTCCGGAGGTTGATACAGAGTCATGAACTTGAGCAGGGAAGGGTGTTTCCATCGCAATGGAATGTTGGATGGTTCTTATTGGCCAAGTTCTCAGAGATCACTAGGTGAGTGTTGATCGTGGGTTTGGGGTTATATGCGGTTGAGGTGCTGAATGGATGATAAGAGATGATATTGCGACGTTGCTCTCCAGGGCTGCATCGAATTTGAGTGTGAAATCGCTATTGGATGACTTGCAGCAAACGGTTGAATTCGAAGTATCGATGGCCAAGAAGTGGGCCACCCCTGTGAGTCCCTGGGTATTTTGTCGTGTGTACTAGTACTGATATCGTGTCCATTCTAGTTCGCGGAAATGTTGAAGTTCACAAGTGGCACAAGTCAACCGCAGAAAACCATCTCTGCAGCTTTTGAACCTCATCTCGGTATATTCGTCGATGCTCAGGATAAGTTTGTGTCCTCCTTTCCTTGTATTCTGTAATGATTCACTCATTACCGACTCGCGTAGGGTCTTGGCAGAGATGCTTGCACCTCATAGGAAGAAGGGCAAGCCTCCACCACGAACGTCACTCGAGACTAACCGCACCTCGACGGAGGAAGGCGAGAAAGACGAACATCAGATGGTTGTTCTACCTTCGTCTACGGAGCTCTTTTATTTCTACGGGAAAAGTTTGGATCAGTGTGCCAAGTTGTCAACTGGACAGGCGTTGTTTGACTTGTGTAATTTACACAAAAAGTGGTTGAGGATATATGTCGGTATGTTCGGGAAAAGTCTTTCTATGATTGATGCCGTCCTAATGAAGAACACGCAGAGGACGTGCTGTCTTTGAGTGGTCCAAAACAGCGGTAAGTTTTCTTCAATCTCAGGGTTAGGTAGAACTCTCATTGTCGCGATTTAGGCCCGCAGCGCGTAAATCGACAGACTCACGATATGATGTCAGCGAGATTAAGCAAGCCTGTCTGATTATTAACACGGCAGACTATTGTCAAACGACAGCGTCTGAGGTACGTTTAACTAGTGCTTGCGGCACCAAGCCACCCTAACGCGGTTTAGTTGGAGGAGAAAATCAAAGAAAAGATAAATGAAGACTTCAAGGAGAAAGTGACCCTCCAGAAAGAGCGCGAACTCTTCGTCAGGTACTACATGCCAAACTATATTTTATTTCAAACTTATTAATGACCCCGCCGGCCATAGTGCCATCTCGGCAGCCATTACTGTCCTTCTTCGCGAAGTAGAGAACGCCACAGACGTATACTTTACTGCGATGTCAAGGTCAAATTGGTCGAACCTGAATCAAGTCAGCGGTCAATCACCCTACGTCGGTGATCTAGTCAAGGCGGCCGAACAGGTGGTGGAGATCATCAAGCCACTGATAGAGCAGAAGAAGTATTTGCGGAATTTCTTAGACAAAGTCTGCAGGTGTGTTGGCTTTCCCCTCTCCCCTTTCCCTTCTGGGCTCCGTCGACTACCCCTTGAAACAACTTCTATCCCCGAAATGATACTGAGGATTGCTTCTTTGCTTCTAGTTTAATCCTAGTCAAGTTCACAAACGCGCTTGTGAGAAGCCGACCGTTGAAGGAAATCGGTGCGGAGCAGGTGCGCACGAATTCGTCTTCCTAATCTATGTATATGCAATGCTCATGTGGTTGTGATTGATCTCCATCAAGCTCTTAATAGACCTTCAAGTCGTGAAAGGGTATCTGACAAAGATGCCTGGAGATAGTCTGGTGACAAACATGTACGCTACTTTCTTTCCTTCGTTTTCCTGTTTCTGCGTTTCTTTACCTTCTGACATTGCACGTGTCCTTGTCTCATCAAATTGGCATTGATAGATATACTAAGGCACTAACGAAGACGACTACACGTTTGGAAGCACTCCTAAAAGTCATAGTAACACCCGTGGTGCGTGGTACAATCGGCCCGTTACTCGCTTAGAAACTTTGTACTAAACCCGGTAAACCATCTTTTAGGATCCGAAAGAGAACTTTATCCTCAACTACACATTCCTTATTGGGGATGCTTCTCTGATCAATTTCCAAAAGGTAATGGTGTTCTCAGCCATATGTCATGCGCAAGACTCTGAAACACGGGAATTTAATAGATACTTGACCTGAAAGGCATTCCGCGAGCGCTGGAACAGGACCTTGAGGACACGTTCCTGATGATTACGAGCACTAAGACCGATCTTGACAGCACTTCGTTCCTGTCCTCTCTCGATATGGATCCGCAGCTCACAGGCCATGCAACTGGTGCCGGAGGAAGCCTCCTTAGTCCGGCAGCGAGTAGGGTTTCGTTGCCTCTAGGGCCTACCTCTGCTACGGAAGGGCTATTCCATAGTCTGAGTGGTGGTGGCGTATCAACGCAGAGCTCAAGTGGACCGGCCACGGGTTCTAGTACTGGCGATGGAGGGTCTGGGAGAGGAGTGGCAGGTGAGACAAAGAGGGAGGTATTCTCCGATTTCAGGAGGTTTGTAAGCTTTGGATTGCGGAAGGATTCGTCGGCGCCGTCATAGATTTCTCCGATATCAATATTTTCCGTTATTTTATCTCGCGGTCTAATGGATGTTGCGGGCTGAATATACATGGTTGATTGATTCCCAGTGAATGACAGATTTAGCGACATTATGTATAGTAACGAAGGAGGGTTGGTCATGGGTCCGACGACATCGAAATCCAAAACAGGATTACAGTACAGGACTTTTGGGGACAATAGCAGACAAGTGCGAATAGGAAAACATATGAATGCTAGTAATACAATGCAAGGGTATTCGGAAAGCTGAACGGTGAATGGTCCGCAAAACCCGATGGATATATGCAAAAGTTTGCAAAATGACAGATACGATTGAAAGCGAGAGCGAGAAAGCATGGACTAGAATACAAACACTATGAACTCGAAGGTTTCAAAAATCCACTACGAGGTGTCCGTGGTGTCCCACTACCACTCCCACCACCAAACACCCTCTGCACAATCGAACTCGCAGTACTCTGCGGTTGCGTCTGTGGTTGTGATTGGTCTTGTTGAGGATTAAATCGTTGAGGCGTCAACGCCGACGAAGGCAAGGGCGGGTGCGCGAACGACTGTTGACGCGCGTATTGTACATGCCCCGGTTCCAAATCTGTTTCGGATTCGGATTCTGGGCTGGTGCGGAAGTGGACTTCAGAGATGGAATAAGGGAAACTATCGGTTGGAGAGTCAGGGGGATCATTGTCCCCATGAGGGTGGTCTTCTCGAGGTTGGTCATGACTTTGTCCACTACTAGATTGACCGGGAGGTCTTGCACCTGGTATATGTAAATGTTTCCCGTACTCGGTCTTCTTCGGTGCGCTAGGCGCAGGTAAACTCGCGGTCGGTGAGAGTAAGGAAGGCGAAGGCTCGACGCCTGGGAAACCTTCAGGCAGATAAGGTGAGGGTGGTATAGAAAGTGGGAATGGGAAGATGTTCGAACGGGGTGAACCTTCCGATGTCACGGCACCAACTGACTCTCGTTTGGGAGAAACGTACCCGGAATTCGCAGAGGACGATGATTCAGTAGGTGTGGTTCGCATGGTTGTGTTACTCCACTTGGATTTCAGTCCTGTACTAGGAGTCGGAGGGACAGCTGGGACAATATCACGGCCGGGGAGCTGCATAGACCAAATCCGACCGTGACCATTGTCAGGGACGGCAGAACTTGGAGAACGCTCAGGACCAGACGCTTCGGAAGCGCGTCTGGAATGCAATGACGGGGGTTGAGAACTGAAGTCGAGAAATGACGCAGTACCAAACTCAGACGGTTGACCACGGTCATGCCCTGAACCCGAACTTGGGAGTCCTGTACCAGCCGTTCCAGGCGTCGTTTCTGAAGTCCCAGATGGCGAGGTAGGTGACTGGGCACTGGGAAGCGTAAGCCTGAACCTCGACTTGACCTCTTTCTCCTTCTGTTTCTTCCTCTCCTTAGCTTTCTCTTTCCCCTTCTCCTTCTTCTCTTTCTCCTTCTCACTTGATACCGGTGGCTCCTCTGCCGGCGTCGCAAAACTAGTACTCGTGCTTGTTGGGTCATCTTCAAAATGAACTCTCGAAGCCGTAGACAGTCTTCTCACACCTTCTCTATCACCTTCTCCCCCAGCGCTGGCACCAGCACCAGCACCAGCACTAGCAGCGCCCGAGTCACTCGGACCCCCTTCTACGAGAATTCCACCGCTTGTACCCGTACCAGCGCCACTGGGAGTAGCAGCTATAGCAGCAGCTTCCGCAAACGACTGTACGGCACCTGGGGATCCAAGGCCCGCAGCATCGCCTGTCGAAGAACGGCCTTTAAACTTTCTTTCCGGTGGGGAAGACGACGACGACGACGATGAGGGAGGAGCGACACCAGGGCCTCCAACGGTGTTGTGTTCAAATTCGAGTCTGAATGGTGATGTTTCACGGACGGTGAGGAACGATCCAGAGCCGGAAGGTGCGACAGAATCTCGAAAGGCAGCCCGTTTCTGCTGTAGGGCCTTTGTGCGCGCGCCGCTTGGTCTGGCTTGCGTTTCCTTTTGTTGTGAGAGTGGCTGCGGTTGCGGCTGGGGTCGGGATTGGGAAGAGCTTGCTACTGGCGCGGGGACAGGTATTGGTGGAAGTGCACGGACGGGTGAACCAGCCCTTGGACCTGGACCAGATTCCGTCGCAGGTGGTATCACCACAGGCGGAAGCGGAAGAGGCGGTACGCCTTCAGACGTACTCCCGCTTGCTTGTTGATGGTGCCCAACACTCGCAATATCCGATCTCGAGCGATTTGACGGTGAGTCTTCGGCTACATGGGGTTCCCCCTCTTCCTTCTCTTCCTTCTCAGCTTCCGGTCCGTTGTCACGTTGTTCTTCGCTCCCGACTTGCTGTTCCTGTCTACTCTCTCTTTCTTTCCCCTTCCCTCTCCGCATACTCCGAACTTTACTAATTCTGGGGCTCAACCCTCTAATCGCGGTGCGCATAGAGATGGGACCGCCTATACCAGCCAATCCACCTCCGATGCCCAGTATATGCATTCCGGAAGTATGCATCTCGTCTGTTGAACGCGTGTGCGCAGCAGAGCTTCGTTCCCGTTGTTGCTGGTTTTGCGATTGCGATTGCGCTTGCGGTGGTTGCTGGTCATGCGGAGGTACAACTATGGGAGGCTCATTCTGTGCTCCAGGACCTTGAGGATCCTGAGGCGAGGGCGGTACACTCGTGTGTCTACTCTGACTCTGCGGAGATCGCGTAACGCTCCTCGGAACGCTCGGCGGCGACGAAGTCCCATTCGAGTTCGAGTTGGTATTTTGAGAAACGGAAGCAGCATACGAAGGGGGTTGGACGTTCAGGTAGGCTGCTAAATTCGGATTCGAGGCGTAGGAAAGGGACGTGAACCCAGATAATGATTCCCCATCACCATTATGGTGAAAATCGCTTTGACCTTCATACGTCTGTGGCGAGATGGCGCTTTCGGTTGGTCTCGACTGTGAACTAAACCGGAACGCGAACCCAGAGCTTCCAATCCTGCCCAATTTCCCTTTTCCCTTCCCGTTGCCAGAGGGATTGTTGCTTGACCTTTTCTTCCCAAACCTTCGGAGCGACCGACTTGAAGATCGGCTACTTATACTCCTCACCCCAATCCCACCATCAACTTCTGGATCATACCGCCCATAAATGAACCCATTCCCACCAGCACCAACACCACCAGTACCACCGCGCTCGACGTCAAAGTCGCCATGGCCATAATCGGTCCCTGGAGATTTTTCCTCTTGATCTCCTCCTTGGGAGTCCGAATGCCGGAATTTGAGGCCGAGAGTCGTCAGACCTGAGAGGGTATTGATGTCCCTCTTCCATCTCGCGAAGCCACTCTTGTTGCTGTCTCGGTGTCCCCGGTTGCCCATAAGATTGTCGTTTTCACCAGTGGTGGTAACAGCATTAACGTCAGGAGCAATGTTGATCGCGTTGTCAGGTTGATCTACGGCGTGTCCAATGTCCAACACGACTCCCGCTCCTCCTATCGCCGCGCCCGCATCATTTGTAATAGCTTCTTGCTCTTTCTCATGCGCATATACGGGCTCGCGTGGGTTTTGAACTCGGGATTTTCGGTAGTTTTGGAAGCGTGACGGGGGAGTGGTGTAATCACCGAATTCGCGTTCGCGGCGTTGGCGTCGTCGTCGCCGAGGTCTCCAAATGAGAAAGTAGAAGAGAACGCCGGTGAGAAGTATGAACGCTAGAAAACCTGCCAAGACGAGCGCGGCTATAGTGCCTTTGGCGAATTTTTCATTTAGGGAAGACGGTGGTGATGCGGGCGGGAACGGTTGGGTGGTATTGCCATTGTTTGGGCTGTTTTCCGGCGATCCATTGGACGGAGGTAACGAGCTAGTTGATTATAGTATAATTAGCAACGAATCGCTTGGACTGGGGAGAATCAAAGAAGCAGAGAATCGGATGCAAAATTAAATGACGTGTAAATTAGAAGCGTGGTTTTGGCAAGATAGAGCGAAAACAGAAGGGGAGGATGGAAATTAATAATAGAATATGAGAGCGACATACGTGGGTTCTCCCGAGGAGAAAACATCGAAGCCACCTGATTTGAGTTGGAGAGTACCACCCTCGTTACGCACGGTAATTTGATGGGACGAATTAGCATCGAGGCCAGAAGCAAAGAAGAGGAGGGAGTCGGAGTTGGTGAACGAGGAGCGGGCGGAGAAGATGGGAGATTGGTTGCCGTCGAGGGTCACAGAGTAGTTGCCTGCTGAAGGCGATGTAGTTCCAAAGATAAGAATGGAAATACCTAGATGAGGTGTAAGGTTTGATGATGATGATGGTATGCGATGAGTGATTGGCGCATGTGGGGAAGATACGAGGTGCGAGGACGTACCGGAGAACGTGGCTTGTGCTCTGTCACCTTCCGACTGGGATTCATGAAACGGCGGTTGGCCGGTCGATGGGAGGAAGGACCATTGTCCTAAGAATGTGATGTCGTTATCATCTAGAACGCGTTCGGTGAAGATGAGACTATGGAATAGTTGAGGAAACAGTTTCATAGAAGACGAGGGGGTAGGACGGACTTGGAAGTGTTTGCTGGAGGTGGATTTGAGATAACAGCCTTATCAAAGACCAGGAGAGAAGTATTGGGGGGATCTTGAACTTCTGGCGTGATTGCAGTCAGCGTGATGGAGTGGTCTCCGTCGGGCAAACCATCGAGGGAGGCTAGAAGGTTTGGAGTGGAGTTAGACTGGTTGCGCCGGATCGAGGCACCGTCGAGTGTCAAGGAAAAGGTGGCATTGGATGTTGTGTTGCCGAAGAGCTGGATGGAGGTGCCTGGACGCGAGATTCAGCGAGAAAGGGGGGCAGAAAGAGGGAGAGAGGCAGACCATGCCAGGGGATAGTGAGGGATGCTCCATTGCGTGAGGTAATGTGTTGGGTCTGACCGACACCGATTTGTCCGATGGAAGTGGCAAATCCTGAGCCGAGAAAGTAGGGGTTCCAGCCCGCAGTTAGATTTGGAACAGAGAAAGTGTCTGGGAAAGGAGAGTATGCGATGACGGGGGAGGTGTCGTCGACAGAGAACTGGACAGAGTTGGCCATGAACTCATGGAAGAGGCGAGTAAGTGGCTGGAGTTAAAAGGTCGGAGGGATAGCAACGGGATCCGAGATGAAAGGGGTGGAAGATAAACGGTGACAAGAATCTGAGAAGACATGTCAATACATAATTGCCCACAGGACACCATCAATACCCGTCACTCACCCCCATATGCCTTCCTTTCCAGCGCCCCGTCTTCCTCGCTCCCATGTCCGAGGTTTTCCCCACCCATCTCATCGGCTCTCCCTCCCTCCTCACCACACTCATCAACCATGTTCGTCAGGCTGCCCGCCATTCCCTCCCCCCTGTCGACCCCGTTGTTATCCAGGCATTGTTGACATGCATCATTGCCGGCGAGAGCCATTTGATTATCCGGGCTCCAGAGGAAGACGTCGGCATTGTTGCAAGGCTGGTTGTCTGGGTGAGTTGGAACACCAATGACCTCATTGCAAATTGTAACCCATGTTGCCAGACTCTCACATCAGTCTTTGACTACACGACACATAAACTCAAGATCCGCCACAAATCATCTCCTGCTGGCGTGCCTGCCCCAGTCAACCGGGATTATTTCCTCAAGTCGCTCTTCCTCCCTACCTCCTTTTCTTCCTCAGGCTCAACATACACCTCCCAGGATGAGAGCTCAGACGCCAACAAGTCGCGAAGGCTCGACCCCCGTCGCTCCCGTACGCTGAAACGCCCGCACACTCTACCAGATGGTGTCTCCGCCTCTCCGTCCCATCTTCACGTGGACTCAGCTGCCGCGTCAAACACTCCCACCAAGTCTCCAACTGGCCATCATATCAGGTCTGCTGCTACAATTGCAACTCCCAATGCCTATTCGGAGACTGGCCACCACCATCACAGCCATTATAGTAATCTATCACATATGGGGAATAAACCACTGCCTCAGCTGCCCCGTGCTCTCGTTATCTCTGGCCTGGAAAATGCTACTGTCTCGTCCCAACGGGCACTTGCCCAAGTCTTGTCAGAAAAGCAAGTTTCGTTTGACACTCCCCGCGACGGCCGAAGGCACCGCGACGGGCGGGGTCATCCTCATCTGGATGAACTTCAAGGCACGTGGAATCTGCCTCATGGCTTCATTGTCGTCTATGTCTGCCCTATCGATCCGAGAGAAAGACCGAATATTCATAAATCGCTCGTACGTGCGGCTTAATCTGACACGCCAAGATCAGGCACTCATCTTAATCATATTTAGCTGGATAAGTTTGCAATGAGTTGCAACGTTTCCCTCAAACCTGCCGTTCGGCACGCATTGCAATCTATCCCATTTTCACCTTCTGTGGGACGTACTAATTCAGGTTCACATTCTACTCCCTCGTCGCCACTTGGAAACCCGATGTCGCTACCTTCGACGCATAGTGCACCTCAATATAATACACGAGGGCTATCGCAGTATCGGCAATCGTATCATGCACCACAACCCTCCCTTCACTCCCGCTCGTACTCTCATAGCAGCTCTCACCTCCCTACACTTTCTTCGCCCGCCCTTCCACCAAGCCTCATACAAGTTCTTCACGAAGCGTGCAATCAGACTCGCCTATCGCCCATCCTTTCACTGTATTTAGCGGATCTTTTCTCCGCGACAAGACATCACGCCCAAGTGGATGGCACTTTGCTCACCGCACGATGTGTTCAAGATGCTGAAAGACTAGCAAGGGCCGCCAGGGTCGTCGGCGCCGACCCAACAGGGGTCGAATTACTTCGGGGTGAAGAGGAAGATCGGCACGATCCGGATTCAGACAAAGAGTCCGAGTCCGAGGATGAGGACTGGCAGGACATTGAAGATGAATATGAAACCATTGCAATAACCGGTTCCTTACGCAAGTCTATCGGCTCGACAAAGGGTCCTGAAGACCCTGTGGATACTCAACGGAATCAGCCCTCACAGGTACCAGTGCTAGATGTGACGGAAGTGAACATTGGGAGGATGTTTCCTAGATGTGTCTCGCATCGTCTCAGAGTCCGAGATGGACCCAGGGAGGAGGTCCTCGCCGGTGCAGTGTTCGGGGCTACATTTGGTGATTCGACGCTCGAGGATGGCGCCAGGGATGAGACAGGGAAGGCTTATGTAGATGCCTACGAAGTACGACCGACAGTGAAGGATATACTAGTCAGCGTCATGTCTGAAGTCTGAAATGATGGCGATAAGATAATTTCCCCTATCTATTATATCCATCGAGCGCTCTGATTGGGTTTGGAGCTGGTTGGTAAGCATCCCCATGATCCGTACTAAATAGCGCCGGTAGTAAATACATTGTGTAATGTCGCAATGTGAGGTGCTCCATTTGCACTGCATTCACCATCAACCGGACCTTCTGCCGACAGAAACCCAATCCATCTACCTCATAATCTACCCAGCGGAGCTGCCCTCCTCGGCGCTTATTTATTTCTCAGGACGATGACTCCCATACGGCCGCTTGTGGATACCGGACCATCCGGCGGCGTGGTAGACATGAATGATGAGGTTCTTCAAAGTGTCTTATGTGATACCAGAAAATCGTGATTAACATCTCTTCCCCCGTCTTTAGTCCACGAGGCCCCTTTCGGTCTATTCGGATTTTAAATTCGTCGGTCGCCGACTGAGTGACTCGTAACTCCACACGAAGAAGCAAACATATCGGAACCGTGACACAGTGGTACTTATTACAATACACTTTGGCACCGACAAAATCCAGTTCCTATACTATACAGATGGCTATGGACACCTCACCCTCTCCTGCTGCTTCTACACCTGCATCAACGTCTGCTTCAAACCAAGTGCAAAGTGCACCTCCTGGGAGGGGTGTCGCAATCTTGTCAGGATCGAATGATGACTCTTCAAAACCCCAGAATCTAGGCCAAGCACAGAAGAAACGACGGATCCCGGGCGCGTGCGATATTTGCAAGAAGAAGAAAAGTCAGTCGTGTTATTGATTGTCGTACTAAGTTCTGGCGTATCGTTGGCTCCTAACTGCTTTCTTTTCACACCCGTTTTTGGGTTGATAGTTCGATGTGATAGTGGTGAGATGCCTGGGAATAGGTGTAGTAATTGCATTCAGTATGGGTTGGAGTGTACGCATAAGCAGGTTACGAAGGTGAGCGGTGTCACTTTGTGTGCTCCTGGAGAGGTTGTTTATAAGGTTTTGATAGACTTTGGGTTCTGCGAAAGGGTTAGTTCATGAGCGCTCTTTCGTTTTCATCAGTGAATGTTGATTCGGTGACTGGTGTGGAAGATATGTGGAGAGTCTTGAAGCGCGGTTAGAGAAGATGGATAAATTATTGACAAAGGCACGTACCGTGTTTTCTGGTCGAACCAAGGCTCAACGGTGCCTGTCTCTCTGATTAGCTGCTTCCTGGCGTCGACCTCACCCAAGAAGTCGATAAACTTCTCGAAGAGGTCGATGTACCGACTGAGTTATCTAGAAACGACGAAGACGAAGATGATGAGACAAGGATGACGGGAAAACTCGCTAAACTCAACCTTAATCCACCACAAAACCGGTTTTTTGGTAAATCAAGGTACGTTGACGGCTTTATCTCGAGTTCTCCCTCACAATGGACATTGTGTGCAAATAGTGGCTATTACCTGATACAAACGGCGCTGGACTTGAAAAGCCAATATAACGGTGGTCAAGCTCTAGGTGGACAACCCATACTGAAATATAAAAGGCCAGAATTTTGGGATGTTCCTCCAGTATGCGATCCTCCATCCCTCATTCCAAAATACAGGAGTCTGACGCGATCCAGTGGATATCATTCAACCCTGAAACAGAAGACACATCCCGAGAATACACTTTTCCACCCTCCGACCTCATGACTTCCCTCATCTCGCACTACTTCACACAAATAAATCCTTTCCTCCCGCTTCTTCACCGCCCAACATTTGAGAAAGGCATCAACGATGGTCTACACCTCGCCGATCCATATTTCGGTGCTACGGTCTTGTTAGTTTGTGCGCTTGGTTCAAGGTACAGCGAAGATCCAAGGGTGTTTGTAGAGGGGAGTAATTCGATGAGGTCTGCAGGGTGGAAGTGGTTTGAACAGGTTAGGGTCCTTCGGGCTTCGTTTTTCAAGCGGACGTCCCTGCATGAGTTACAGGCATATGCGGTATGTCCCGTCATATCTTCGAAACACCCTGTCCTCATAACCCCCATCTAGCTTTATGTGCTTTTCTCGAAATCGTCCGAGACTCCACAAGGCTGTTGGAGCCAAATAGGGATGGCTTTGCGTCTTGCCCAGGAAGTTGGTGCTCATCGACGTCGGTCGCAAAACAATACGCCAACGGCCGAAGACGAGCTGTGGAAGCGTGCTTTCTGGTGATAGCCTCGCTCGTTTCTGTTAGATGTGATGTCTCACGTCGACTCTGCAGGGTACTCGTAAGCATCGATCGTCTGTTAAGTTCATTTTCGGGACGGCCGTGCAGCCTTCAGGATGAAGAGTGAGTATACATCTAGGGCCCTAGCGGATTCCACGCTGAACTCCGTATTTGACAGCTTTGATTTGGATCTGCCAATTGAATGCGATGACGAATATTGGGAAAGCTCGGACCTGAACGACCGTTTCAAGCAGCCAGCCGACAAACCTTCGTCGATCGCGTTCTTTAACTGTTACCTCAGTCTGATGGATATTCTTGCGTATGCTATGCGCGCAGTTGTATGTCCGTTTCGCTCTCATATGTTGTCGTTATTAATTGCATCAACCCCTATGCAGTACGCTATCAAACGGCCGAAGAACGTGTTTGGAAGAGTCATTCAACGCTCGGAACAACAGATTATCGCAGAGTTGGACTCGGCAATGAATAACTGGATGGATTCTGTTCCTCAGCATCGTAAGCACTCCCCTTCGAGCTACATTCACAGCGAAAAGTGTTGGTCTGACTGAAAACTAGTACGATGGAACCCATCATGTGATAACCAATTGTTCCTCAAACAATCCGCGGCGTTATATGCGACATACTACCACCTTCAAATCTTCATCCACCGTCCATTCATACCGTCGCCCCGAAATCGTACTCCTGTGACGTTCCCCTCATTGGCAATATGCACAAATGCGGCAAGATCATGTTGTCATGTTCTCGAGTCATACAGTCGCGTCAGCGATCTGCCGCTGCCTCATCTACAGGTACGTATTGGTTGGGGTTAACGCGATATCGCGATTGATCGACTGCGCCCTGCCATCGCTGTGTTGCTGGGCATAGGTAACCGTGTTTACGGCGGCTGTCATCTTACTGTTGAACATCTGGAGCGGGAAAAGGACGGGTTTCGCACCGAATCCTCGACGCGAGATGGAGGATGTACAGAGGTGTATGAATATACTCAAGTCTTGCGAAAATAGGTGAGATCATCCAACATTTTTTGGGTGGATGTGGTATCTGAATGATTGTAGATGGAGTTCGGCCGGTCGGTACTGGTATGAGTCCTATTGTGTATCTCACATTCTATCACTGAATCCAATCAGGGATATCTTGACGGAACTTGCGTATGCTGGTGACGTGAGCATCAACGACGATCCACGTCCTCCATGTTCTCGGAGTCGGAAGAGACGACGAACGGAATCAAATGACCCCGCGCACTTGCATCTTACCCCTCCTCATACCGCAAGGGACTCCGCATCAAGTCAGACTGCCTCGACTACATCAACGCCATCGTCACCGAGTGCCATCTCGTCCGTTTCCACACCGACATCCCCACAACTATCTGACACAGTTACACCACCGAATTTCTCCCTACCCATGTATAGTACCGAGCTCGGGCGCTTGCCAGTGTATGGCCAGTTCAGCTTTTCCGATACAAATGCTGCTTCACAACAAGAGACCGCTCAACGGATTCAAGCAGCATTTGCCACTACGCCTGGGTTCCTTAGCCCTGGCCATCTTGTCTCGCAACAACTGTTACAAACACCCCAAAATGCATTGCTTCAGTCACAGTTGCACTACTGTCAATATCCACAACGCGCTGTGCCAGGTTTGCCAGATGTAGCTGCAGGAGGTGGACCTGTTTATTCAACAGCAGAGAGTCTGTTATCATTCTCAGATGCATTGACATTGGGAGCTTTGTTTGATGGACAGTTGACTGGGAATTATTACCCACAGATAAGTCCACCACCTCCTTTAGCTCCTGCTGTTTACTTTCCTGGCTCCAATGGTGTGAGTGCATCAGCAGGAATGTCTGAGCTTGATAGGGAGCTGCCATTGTTGGATCATGATACCATGAAGATGTGGTCTACTGCACCAACCAGTTTTGAGTGAGTTTTTCTGACTTTTGTGCTTGTCAGAAATTAACTTTAGACTTGGTAGGCTGGATGAATGGGATACATATATTTCTAGTGTGAATCAGATAACTCGTGGCCCTGGACAGTCTGTTCCAGATTTGCAAATGCATGAGTAATCAGAGATACTGTCCCAATCTGTGTTACTATTGATGTATTTCTTGATACATAGATATATTTACATTTCATCTATGGGGAGCCTTGTAATGATGGACATGTATTCCCATTCCTGCTTGTTCATCATGCAGATTGATTGTATGGTATATCCAGCTGCTTTTATGATCATTCCCTGGTCTATCAAATACTTTAAATACTTTGAATGCAGGTAGTTCTCCTAAGGTTGGCAGGCAAGGGCAGTGACCTTCACAGATACATGGCAACCCATGGGTGACAGGCATGGGTGGAGACAGGTCCAGATATAGGTAAGTGTGTTGGCCACTCACACTATACCTGTATGCTTAAGGCAGGTATGGTGGATGAATTCCCTATAGGGAATCACAGCAGAGGGGAGCAAGATGCTACGACAGCTGTCAAGCTGCAACTAATACATGTACATACAGTGAGCAACAAAACTGTTCCAATGTCTAGAACTTTTGGAAAGAAATTAATATTTCTCCAGATCAGCTAGAGCAGTTTCTCTGAGAATATTTATAGACATAGCCTATTATGTTACCATTGATGGCATCAAGTGTGATGATGTAACTCTTCTAGTTCTATTTAATACACATTAATTAATTAATACTACTCATTGGAACAGCTTTGCTGCAAAATATGAAGCAGAGAAAGATAAACAGCTCATATGACCTTGTTGACTGCATTCAACAAGATCATGTGACTATCCACTCCTCCAGTGTTTATAGACCAGATCATAGGCATTTTCCATCAGGTCTTATCCCTTCTATGTGTCATGCACACTCTCTCCTCCCCTACTAAGGCTACTGGCCTCTCAATGCTTTCTGAGGGCAAAGCATATGCTCAGATTCATGCTACTACTGGTGTTCCCAAGTCCTCTATCTCCAGACTATGCTCTCAACACTTTCTTACACTTTCCCACAACCCTGAAAGCCATAATCAGAAACTCACTCCTGCCGATGTTAGACATGCCCTTCACCTTATTGGCTTTGGCAATGCTGATACTGCCCAGGATGTGACCAAGTCACTGAATAGGGTAAATGAGATGTCAGTCTCCTCAGACTGTCAGAAGACACTTGAAGAAGTAAGAAGAAAAAGTCTTTCCTTAGTGCTAGACATAGGAAGGAAAGAATAGACTTTGCTTTAGCACACCAGTATTAGACTCTGGAGGACTAGAAGAAGGTCATATGGTTTGATGAGACTAAAATAAATAGGTTGTAGTCAGATGATAGGAAGTGGGGATAGAAAAGGCCAGGAGAGGGCCTTAGTGATAGGCTGATAGAGCTAACAGTCAAGTTTGGAGAAGGATCACTCATGATTTGGGCTGTATGCTGTAGGATGGAACTGGGTTTGCAACCAAGATTGATAGGAAAATGGATGATGACATCTATGTGAGCATTCTGGAAGATGAGCTTGGGAGGACTGTGGAGTGGTATAGGCTGGAGAAGGATGAAATGATTTTTTAACAGGATAATGACCCTGAGTACAAGAGTAAAAAAGCTACAGCCTAGTTTCAAGAGAACCAATTCAAGGCTCTTTCATGGCCAGCACAGTCTCCAGACCTCAATCCCATTGAATGCTTGTGACATTACCTCAAGAAAGAACTAAGAGAGTATGAATCTCCATCCAAGGAGATAAATAAGTTGTGGGAAAGGGTGTGGAACCAGTGGAATGACACATCAGTTTCTGAGTGTTAGAAGTTGTTTGAAAGTATGCCTAAGAGGATAGAGGCAGTGATAAGGGCCAATGGAGGATGCACTAAGTACTGGTTATACCCTTGTATATATATGTCAGAACATCAGCAACATAAGTGTTCTAATGAGTAATATTGATCCAATAATTGATATTAAATAAGGTTAAAATAATTACATAATATAACTTGATGAGATCACACTTGAGAAACTAGGCTATTCTCATAAATATTTTGGGAGGAGTCACTTTAACCAGTCCAGAGATATTATAATTTCTTTCTAAAAGTTTCAGACATTGAAACAGTTTTGTTGTTCACTGTATTTGGGTAGTGATTAGGCAAAATTCACTCATTCATTGCTTTTCCCTTCCTTTAACTTGGCTCCTAGTGTTGAAAGCAAGTTGCACCTGTTATCATATCAGTGGATCAGCAGAGTCAAGATGCAGTGATGGCAGTATACCCATCTATGGACATGTAAAAATGGGACATATGGATGCATTGGCAAATGGTATTTCTCATTTTATTTTGTTCATTTTCTGTTGTGCCAAATAACCAGCTAGTGAGGGGATAACAACATTGCTCATTCTGGAATTCTCCTCAGATATCTACCATTACCTGGTGACTCTGAGATAAGCTTCTAGGTGATATCTCTTCTACATTCTAGTACTTACACAGCTCATAGATATCTTATACTTGATAAGTGAATACATAGTTGTCTACCATTATTTGGTGACTCTGAGATATCTTACACTTGATAGGTTATGGGCCCTGAGCTCTAAAATACTCACCACATACATATCCACTCCTGATTGACTCAACACAACACCTAAAACTTGCAACTATGTGATCTGCAGGGAAAAGCATGCTACTGATCTTCACTGATGTCAACAAGTTTAGCAGCACAAACTGGATCTCCTGCAATAACTGCATCCAAATTGTTACTGAAGTCAGAGGTATTTCCAGATACTTGGATGGGATAATCACTAAGCCTACCACTACAGCTATGACAAAGCCTACAGTCCCCTTGACAGCAGCCATCACTACTTCTGCTACATAGCTGACATCTATTCCTCTCACACTAGACAATATGCCCTGGGACTCAACTATACCTTCTGAGGCTGAGTGGAAGGTGAGGAACACATGGGCCAAAGGGCTCCTCATCTACAACACCAAGAACCCCATTGGGCTGGGAATCAACATTAGTGGAACTGAGGCAGATGCTTGGAAGTCTTACCTGGACCAATACCAAGTGACATCTGACATAGCCCTCTTGAATGCTGAGTAAGACCTTCATGACATGAAGTTCTTAGATTCTGACAACTTCTCAAACCACATATCCAACATGGACCCACAGTTGCATAGAGGCTACAGCCAAATATTTAACAACAAGTGGGTCTCTCTGAGAATACATTACTTGCTGTCCTGAGTATACATGTTGTCAATGGATGCAGTTAGACTTATCATTAACTGAGTTCTCCATTACTCTGTCATTCTGAATGTTTCATTTGCTGATTCACCAACTCAATGGATTCCTTCTTTCTGCCTTCTTAGACTTGCAGTCAACAGGGTATTCAGAGTGCATCAGATTTATCATTGATGCTTTTTAATGTTAGGCATGCTGTCAACAAACTGATAATACTTTTATAATGGTGGATAAGTATGGTTCTATTATTGGTGTGCTGAATTGATTCATATGATTTGTTGCAGAACCTATACATCTTCAACATCTAAAAAGTGCCTAAGGCATTCCAGGTGACTCATTGTCCATATATGGAGTCACTTGATTGTTATTCATCCTAGTAGTGTTGTATCTAGCTCAGCTTGAAGCTATTAGCAAGCTGAGCTAAACTGGGATTAGCTGAGTAGAAGTCAATTTTCAGCCCAGTCACTCATCAGCAAGCCAGCTGAGTAAGAAACCACTTTGAGTGGAGCTCAGCTGGTCAAAGCTGATCAAAAGAGATACCAATTTAGGTTAAGGGTCCTCCTATGGTAGTGTGGTATGTTGGTGGTATGTTAATGGATGCAAGAAGCCATTTGTATTGTGATAGTTGAGAAGGATGTATGACAGTAAAAATATGGACAAGACAAGGTTTTGCATGACTACAGTGGAATTATATGCTCTGAGCCATTAAATTTTTGTACCTAAGATGAATGAATGTAGCATGAAAGTGATACCCTTATGAGGATGTATCAATGTGAGCACTTGTTTTCATATCATTGTGATTTCATGCTACTTAACACCATGTGGTTTATTATGAAGATATGAAAATGTACATCTTAGCTTTGCAAGAGGCATGCATGAGTCATTAAATGGACATAAGAGAAGGTGAATTGTGATGGTATCTACATAAGTATTTAGAGGACAGGAGTGACTATGGTATCCTTTCTTGTACCTCAGCATTCCCTGAGCTTTGGTTTGCAGATTTTTATAGCCCCATTCTCTATATTATTACTCTATGGTGCATGGTCAGTCTCAAGGTAGCAGGGGTCAACTGTGCACTGGTGGCCTGCCTGGCCAACAAACTCATAGCTCTGCTCACCAACTGAATCCTCTTACTACCAAGGTTCAGACAGTCTATCCAAATGGCACCTTGCAAATGAGATTCCAGACTGACAGTGAGTGATCCATCAATGTTATGTCACATGACACTGATTGTTGATTGTTGAACATTGATTGTTGAACAATGATTATATTATGCTTCATTGGTCATTCCCTCCATAGCACCCTCATCTGGTGAACACCTTCAAGCACTATTGCAGGTCAGTGGACAGCAGGCTTCCACAGTACCTGGATGTTCTGTAGCCAGGGAACTACACTACCAGCTACAACCTTCATCTATGAGACACCAAACATGCTAGCTACTAGTCAAGTCATTCTAGCCCAGCTGCTACCTGCTCAGGCAATAACACCACCACTGCTTGTGATCTTAATGCCCTCACTGCAACCCCATATCCTAGGCCATCAATGACAAGCACCAGCCCCTCACCTGTTGTCCTGCAGACACCACACTGCCCAAATCTTCTCTGCTATGTTCCTGCCTCTGCTGTCTCAATGCCTGCCACTATACAGCAGGGTTTTGCTGCTATAGCTGTAGAGGCAGACTCTGATGAAGACACTGGTTCACCACCCCCTCACAGGCTACAAGAAGATCAACAGAAGGTAGCTCAATGCCCAAGCAATGGTGGAAGGCCCTCTGCTGATGATGTATGAACCTTTTTCCAGTCTGATCCTCATACTGAGGAATGAGTTTGTCAATTTTGTGAGTATGTCTGTGCATGCTGGTCTTTTAGTATTGGTAACTAACATGTTATATTATCATCTAGAGCCACAGCTGCCCAAACACCAAGGCTTCACAGTACAAAGGGGTGCAAGTGCTATTTACTATCAACTGGAACAAGGATACTTAGGCAACACCTTCAGAAGTCCCCCCTTGAGGCTTGGGTCAAGGCCTGCAATGAGCAAAAGTTAGATATTGGTGGTGAAGAAGTCTGAGCAATTGTTACTGATTACCACCAGCAGAATAGTGGGTTGCATAGAGCTATACAAACATTGGTTGGACAGGTAGGCCACCCATGATTCTCAAAAGAGTGTTTTATCTAGGCAATTATTGAGTTTGTAGTTTTGGATGACCAGGTATGCTTATCACAATATTCTAACTGATGGACTTTATCTTGCCAATTGTTTCCAGGCACTGAATGTCTTGGAGAACAAGAAGTTCTATGTCCTTCTCTTACTCCTACACAATGAACTTGAAGATTCTGATATCCCTCACTGCAATTTCCTTCAAATGCAAATCTTATCCAGTTGGAGGTGTCTACTTGCAGACCTCAAGGCTGAGGTGGAGGTAACACACTATCACCATCACCATCTGGCTATGAAACTGACTCTCTTCACTTAAATTAGGATTCACCTGGGTGAATCTCACTCACAATGGATATTTGGTCTGATAAAAATCTCTTGCCATTCATGGGAGTCACCACCCATCAGATTGCAATGACAGATGTTGATACAGCTGTGGGACCTCACACAATCCTTGAGTTATGATCATATCTTATTGGCTTCCACCACATCCCTTGTTGCCATACAGATGACCATCTCACACTGTAAAGCTCTCTGCTTTACAGTAGAATGACCTCACACTCACACCAAGTAGTTTAAAGAGGACTACATGGCACAAGCAAAGGTCAGTTGTTGTTTGTGACAACTGAAGTGCCCTATATATGTGTGGTACACAAACAATGATGAAGTGATAGCCAAATATAGTGGGATGATCTGATGAACATAAAGTGATTAATTTGAGGTAATTAATTTTCTTCCAGTGCAAGGGGATACCCTTACATGCCCCCCCTTCCAGACAGTTACATGGTCTCATAGATGTGAAGGAGAATTAATAAATTAATAATATAAAAGCAGGTATATGGCTGAGGCAGCTAGGCAGCTTGGCTGAGGATGCAGGGTATAGGGCTGAGACAACTAGGTCACTTGGTTCATAACATGGTGTTGAAGCTGAGTTGGGGGGGTGCCATTCAGCTGGTATGGGTGGGGCCTTGTTGTTAGACTTGGTGGAATATAAAATTCAGGCTGTGAAGCCTGGTTTATTTGAGATAGGCCAGACTGTGAAGCCTGGTTTATTTGAGATAGGCCAGACTGTGAAGCCTGGTTTATTTGAGATAGGCCAGACTGTGAAGCCTGGTTTATTTGAGATAGGCCAGACTGTGAAGCCTGGTTTATTTGAGATAGGCCAGACTGTGAAGCCTGGTTTATTTGAGATAGGCCAGACTGTGAAGCCTGGTTTATTTGAGATAGGCCAGACTGTGAAGCCTGGTTTATTTGAGATAGGCCAGACTGTGAAGCCTGGTTTATCTGAGATAGGCCAGACTGTGAAGCCTGGCAGACATATAGTGGGAGAGTTCAAGCAGTGATGCTTGAGGGAAGAAGGAAAGAAAGTTCTAAGCTGGAGGCAATGATCTTCCTCTGGCCTTGGGGGTTGACTCATTCAATGATGCAATATCATTGTCACTAGTGTTGGTAGACAATTGTCCCTTGTCAGGCATGTGGTTGGAGGTAGAGTGATCCACCTCCATGGGATGGGCTTCAGTCAAGGGGTGACCCTCAATGTTAGTCTCACTAGCCATGGGGACTGATGACAATCTACTAGGACTGGCAACCATGTGAGCAGTTGACAGTGTGAGCATATGGGGAGGATATTTCTGCTTACTTAGGAGGTGGAAGTGAGTAGGGCCCCCTGCTTTGAGCCAGCCAGGACTGTCCTGCATCTCCTTTGTTGTATGAAGGAACTTGCATTGCTTGAAAAAGTACAACCTGAGGAGGTCATGGTTGGTGGGATAGAACCACCCATCCCAGTTCTTGATGGCAGGGGGTGGTCCATAGAGGTTGAGACAATGAATGCATTTGTTGTCCTGGTCATGAAACATGGACTGGTGACTAGGTTCACCAGTATAGGATTGATCCAAGTAGTGGATCCTGAAGAGGTAAGCATGGTCAACCCAGGACAGGTCAACTCCATTGTGGATGAGAACCTTGGCAATAGTGTCAAGGTTCATATTTAGCACTTGACTGTTGTCAATGTCAAGTGATTGGAAGTAATACATTAGTCCCAGTTAAGGGATGAATGGGCATTCAGGATGTCAAGTGTTCCAATGCTTGATGTATTCTTCATAGAGTCACAGTGATGCAACTAAGACAGCAAAGAGCCAAGTAAACCTCACCTGGCTGGTGTGATTTAGGCCTCATTCAGGGGGTCTGAAGAAGCAGGCCAGACCATACCCAAAGGTGGTATGATGGTGTATGAGCTGTCTATGCTTGAACAGGATGCCATTGACTGGATTGTTAAATCCCAGTTGACTATGAGTAAGTAAATATTGACCAAGATGGTCAATATTGAAGAGGCCAACCCCAGTGGGTTGAGTAAAACCCATGCCCTGGGTCTGGTTTTTGGGGTTCAAGATGTGAGCTTGTTCATACACTTGTGATATTTGATGTTCTTCCCTGATTTCAGTTGTGATCCCAGATGGGTGAGTGTCTGGGCAAAAGCCACTATGACACAACAGGAAGATCATTGCATCATCATGGTGTTTCTCTTCTGTGTGCTGAGCTATCTTATATAGCTCAGTCAAGAGGTGGTATGCCTC
The DNA here is from genome assembly GCA_018524945.1 of Podaxis sp. C-F-92630. Classification (NCBI taxonomy): domain Eukaryota; kingdom Fungi; phylum Basidiomycota; class Agaricomycetes; order Agaricales; family Agaricaceae; genus Podaxis; species Podaxis sp. C-F-92630. The sequence continues at coordinate 36,427 of JAEUWS010000037.1, forward strand.
AGCTCAGTACTCAGCCTTGGCATGGTGATTGTTGAGAAGCTTGATCAGCTTCTCTACTTCACAGGGTGTCATAGGCAGTCTGTGACAGGCTGCCTTGTAAATGGGATGGTTGGTCAGGATCTTGAACTCCTGACCTTGGAATTCTGCTCTGGCAGCAAGGGTGGCAGTGGCTCTGGTGAACACTGTATTGGTTCATTGTGAGTAGTGGACTCACCATGATAACATATTCCACATGTTATTGTTGCATTTGCAGCTGTGGACTTGGCTATATTGCCATAGCCCCCACATGGATGGAATGATGCCATTACAACCAGGTAGGTTGTGGATGATGGGTCAAGATGTTGACCTAGAGGTTGATGGCTGAGGGGCCTTCTTCTTACCCTTGCTGGGTTTGAAGTCTTCAGCTGCCTCTTCCTCATCACTGGAGGACATGGGATTCATGTCTTTGGGTGTGAGGTAATCATGAACAACTCAGGGCATGTCCTTGAGTCTGGTCAGAAGACAGACCACAATGAGTGGTCCATAATTACAAGTGGGTGAGGTGGGGCCTGGGATACCAGGTCCCAATGGTAGTTCTTCAATGCATAGTGACTACTCAGAAGCAGTCACCAGTGGGAGTGGGGTATCTTCCATCAGGACATCATCATAGGTAAGGGTGACATCCAGTTCCAGGGTGAGTCTTGCTGTCTTCATCTAGATGACTTCTTGGATGATGATTCTTGACTAGTGCTGGATGCACTAGTCTTGGAAGAAGTGGGGGCTGAATGAGTGCTTGGCACACTTGCCTTCTTAGATGTGGCAGGAGGTAGCTTAGTCTGCATACCTGCCTTTGCATTGGAGGATGATGAACAAGCACTACCCATGCTCATCATGGAAGTGGTGTGAGTCATCTGGGTGCTCACAGCTGATGCATATGATTTTGGTCAAGCTGATGAGCTCAGTGCAGATTGTTGTTGTAGTGGAGCTGGGGCCACTCCACTGGGGGGTGTTAGAGAGCCAGATAGGGCTCTCTTTTTTGACATGTGGACCACAGTCTCAAGTTCATACTCTTGTGATCACTGTAGGGTGGCAAGAGTGTCATTGAGGCAATGGAGGTGTCCTTCAAGGACACTGATGTGCACATTTTTGTTTTGTATGATTTCAACAAGTTCACTGAGAACTTGATTGATTGACTCATCAAACAGGTCAATCATGTCAATGAGGTGGTCATTGAGGCCAGCCTCATGTAATCAGGATGCAAGGCCTGAATTCTGTTCCTCATGTCATTGTTGGAGCAAATCTTGCTCCAAAGCACATTGTTTACCTTTTGATCTCAATGATCTGGGTGTCATTGAGGGTGCTGGTTGGTATGGTTGTTGAGTGTATTCACTTGATGTGGATGGACAATAGTGGTGATGAGCCAGCTGAGTAGCAGTTGGCAGTGGCAGTGGAGGGTAATGATAAGGTTGGTAGGGCATAGCTGATGGATGAGGATACATCATTTCTGGTACATCCCCTCAAATGCCAAATGGTTGGTCCATCACAAAGCCCACTGTCTCACCTCTTCTCTCTGCATCCCCAATAATCACCATGCACCCATCCACACCTCCCTCACCTTCTATTGTAAACATTACACTGACAAGTGCATTGATTGGTGGAACAATCTTATGCTAGACACCAACTACAGGGGCCACAATTGGCTCCAACTTAATTCCACCAGCTGTGAACCTGTATGACTCAAATATGCCAATGGCAGCTCATACCTTGTGTCTTCACTGGGAGCAGACCCCAACTTATGCATGTGCTTTACCAGGTGCATCACCAATCATGTGCCCATCAGCACTTTCTGTCAGTGCTTTTTCCCAGGGTGCTACATCACCTCCTGCCCCTGTGGACACAAACTTAAGACATGGGACCACATCCTCTATGACTGTCCCCTATACCATTGACCATACAGTGACCAAAACAATATGTTTTGGGTCATCAACTTCCTCAGTGACAATCCAGCAGCCTTCTCCTTTGCAAACCAACTTGTCCAGGGCCCTATTACTCTGGAAGACTACAATTCACACTGACTCACTTGTCAAGAGTGGCTACATCTACATGGCAACCTGGATGTCCACTGATGGGAGCTTTCTTACTCTCTTTCTGTACTATATCTAGGTAGCTTGCCTTGTAGCTAGCTCCATCATTCCCTGTCTCTTCTTTTTTTTTTCTTTTTCTTTTTCTTTTTCTTTTAGGTTTGGTCTTGGGACTGCTAGTGTGCACCCATTTGTAGTAACTTAGCATTTCTGCAATAAACTTGGATTAAAAAAAAAAAGATGAGGATACATCAGTGGCAGAGGATGGTAGTATGTAGGGTTTGGATAAGGATTGAATGGTGGGTGGCTGAATTGTTGATTCAGCCATTGTTCAAGTGGTGGTTGCTGAGGTGTCAACATTGGTATCATTGACAATAAGGCATAGTGAGGGTCCTGGTGCCCTTGTTGGTGTTCAGGCTGGTTTATGAATGTTGGAATGGGGTCTGAAGTTGTGTCCATCAACTCCCTCCCCCTCCCAGGACCTACCAAGGGTCCTTGGAATGAGGTTGATGGTGCAGAGCTGCTTGCACTGCTCTGCTGGTGTAAAGTGGTTGGTGGTTGCTGTAGTTGCTGTGGATGTTGGGGGTTCATGGTGGTGGTTGGAGAAAAAGAAAAGGTGACCTTTGCAGGTCACTGTTGGTAATATATTGTAAGATTCTCAGGGTTGAAGTTAATCTCTTCAACCCAATTTGTGCTTACCATTTCTGGTAGGCTGTGATCAGAGTCAAAGTTGTTGGACCTTTGACACCCCTTGCAGCTCCAAGTACCTGTCCAGCACTGCAAGTTCTTCACAGTGCTGTAGGGGTTCCCATGTGGTGTCACCCAGACTCCACTGAACCTGAACTTTGATTTTGCCATCATCATTAAACCAATGGCCAATGATCTCATTGACAAACTATTCATGTTTGTTGTTGAACCTGAAGTCATACAGCTCACACCTTCCTTTTCCAGCAACCACCATCATTGGTTGCTCTTGCACTATGGGCTGCCGTAAAAAGACTCCAGCCCCCGCTCAATACAATGACAATATGTTTCACGAGGTACCTGAAACCCCTCAGCATCAGTCTCTGCAAGACCTGTGTGCATCAGAAGGCATACAACCCTCCCCAGGTTCTGCCCCACTCGATTGGAAGATAGAGTCCTCCAAAGGACTCCTTCATATTATAGATGGCTCAACAAAGCAGTACATAGTCTACAAGCTGAAGAACCCTCCCGCTGGTCCTTCCACTCCCTCCCACAGTGATGCTACTGGGCAGTCCCAGAGAGTCACACCTCCTCCCTCAGGTATGGATCTTGATATCAAGTCCCCAACCTCCACTCCCTCTGCATCCAAGCAGCCCACTCCAAAAGCTGCTCCTTCCACTCTGCTGTCCAATCCTACCCCTTTTTTTTTTTTTTTTTTTTTAAATCAAATTTTATTGCACTAGTTTACACTAATACAAACGGGTGTGCGGAAGCAGTCCCAAGGTAAATAAAAGAAAAAGAAAAAGAAAAAGAAAGGGAAATGAAACGGAAGAGAAGAGGGAAGGGAGGAGGGGAGCTAGCTACAAGGCAAGCTACCTAAGAAACAGTGGACCTTCAGTGAACATCCGGAGCTCCATGTAATTGAAGTCGTTCTTGTCTAGAGAGACGATGAGTGTTGAATTCGGCAAGGGTGACTGGCCCTTGTAGTATTTGGTTTGTGAAGGCAAAGGCGGTTGGATTATCGTCGAGGAAGTTCATTAACCAGAACATATTGTTCTGATTGCCATATGGTCAGTGGTACTTGGGACAATGATGGAGGATGTGGTCCCGTGTTTCTAACATCTCGCTGTCACATGAGCAAGTGTTGATAAAGCACCCCGGGAAGAAGCACTGACGAAAAGCACTGATGGGGGCGTGGTCGGTAACACAGCGAGTAAAGCGTGCACAAAGATTGTTGTTGGTGCCCAAGGAGTATTTCATCCAAGAGCCGCCATTGGCATACATAGGCTTGATAGGGGTCTGAGAGGTGGATTCGAGTGAGAGCCAGTTATGGCCTTGATATTTGGGAATAGACATGAGTCGATTCCACCTCTCGAGGCAGATGTCAGTGTAGTGTTTGTGTACGTAGCCAAGGGATGTGTGGTAAGGAAGGCGCTTGTTGTTGGGTATGCGAACCGAAGTGGCGAGACAATGCGCTTGATAATGTACAGACCATTTAGCTGATGAAGGGATGGACCAGAAATCAATCTGGTGGAGAGGGGAAGAAGAGAGCCAGTCATTGAGGAGTGGGAGGAGACAGATGGAGTCCGGATGGGCACTGTGGGGACCATAGGTGAATAAGCGTTCAGCAGAGGCTAAAGAATCTGTATAGACTACAATTCAGTTACATTTAAGAGAAGAAGCAAGAGAGATTGAGGAGAAAAGGCCGAGACGAAGGGCATAAGATTCAGTGTCTGATGAAAGAACTTCCCCACATGGGAGGACGCAAGAAGAGAGAATGTCCGAGTCAGAAGAGTTGAAAACAAGATAGGCAGAAAGAGCAGATAGTGAAGTAGAAGTGGGAACAGAACCGTCACAAGCTACAACTAATGAAGAGAGAGAAGAGAAGGCACAGTCACGGGCAAGGGAGGCAGCTTTGATATGACAAAGATGAGAGTCATCATCAGCAGGAAAGGGGATTTTATGAAAGTTTATTTGAGATGGGAATTTATCAAGGGGATGGGATCTGGGTTGTGTGGATGGGTGTAGGAGTTGAAAGTGGTCGGAAATGATTTGGGTGTCAGATATAAAGTCTAGCGCCAATGATCGGGTTTTGGATTGACGAGCCTCTAAATGGTCGATGTCTTGGGTAAGGATTTTGAGGCAATCCTACCCCTTCCAAGGTCCAAGATGAAGATGATGATGAACTATTTCATATTATGGAGACCCTCAATGCTCTCCACAAAGAAATCGAAAGTTGCTCACATGAAGAAGTCAAGGCAAAAAGCAACAAACACACATTCACTGCCCTCTGTGAATTTGTAGGTTTCCTCAAAGCCAGAGGCACATTCTCTAATTGTGTCTCCCCCACTTGGACTGTTCCCCCTCCCCCGGGCAGTATTACTGCCCTATTATTCAATGCTCGGCAAACATGCAATGAACACAAGTTGTCCCATGGGACAGCTGACTCAGCCATGGTAGATGCTGACAAAGCATCTACCCCCACTCCCCCTCCCAAGTCACAGCCACTGTCAGGTGATGTGACATCACACCAAGCATGTGACAAGTCCAAACCTCCCTCATGTGCCCCACTCCCATGTGACAAGGTCATCCCCCCTACATGTGACTTGAAACCAGCACCCACTAAAGTGCCCCCCACCTCCTTGTCCAAGCATAAACCTTATTATGCAACTCGTGGCCCCACTAGGCGCCAGTTTTTCCTAGATGCCAGCACTGGCAATCTTGCTAGTGCTCGCATCTCCCTTCAATCCCTTATCACGTGCTTCAACCAAGTGCTCAAATGTGCTAAGTCGGCACTCAACATCAACTTGGCATGATTCCACTCTGGTGTCATTGCCTTCTCCATGAGTGGTGTCCCCTTCCAGGCGGATCTTAACACGATCAAAGCCTGCCTCCCCTCTGTGCTCAACAGCACTAATGTCACCCTCCCTGTTTCACGATCTTTCATCAAGATTGTGGACATCCCTTTCTTCACGGCTGATGGTTTTACCACCACGGCTGACCATGTCAAGGGCAAGCTCAAGAACTCCCCTTTCTTCCCTCTCAAAGATGTGCACTACATGCATGTCATCCACAACTCTGCTAAATTGGACTCTGCCACCATGTGGATCAATTTAGTCGACTCCCAACGCAGCACCCTTGCTGCTTCCCTCCTCAAAAGGCATGTCATGATCAATGGCATGTCCTGCCTCATCAAGGGTGCTCGTGCCCATACCGGTACACCCCAGTGTCAGTGTTGCTGGTGCTGGGGACATCCTTCCGACACTTGCTGCACCCATGCACCCAAGTGTCCTCTTTGTGGGGGACCTCATTCTGAGGCCTCTCACCACTCCATGGCCAGGTGTTGCTGAGGTAACCCCAAAGCAACACCCCCCATCTCCCCCACTCCCGAGGGCGAGTCATGCCCTCACTCTCTGAGGTGCCTGAACTGCTCAGGTGCCCACTCATCTAATGACCGCTGGTGCCCATACTGGCGACATCGCTTTGACCACAATTGGATTCACGGGAGATAC